>JAAMPD010000593.1:0-44032 GCA_025266255.1 Trissolcus basalis | reverse complement strand
CAAATCGAAAGATTATCAATGTTTTGTAATGAAAATTATTCACTATTTTTGGGAACATATTCCTCATTACCCATTATAAGTTAACTATATTCGTGCCTTTCAAAATTCTCAAAAGTTAATTCATTTTTAAAATAATAAATATCTCAAGGTATATTGTTCGATTATTGAATTGAATTTAAATTGAATTTTTGATTTTTATAATAATTTCTATTATTCATTATTTATTTATCATTTTATATTTATATATCTATAAAGGTTTTATAATTTCTCTGCAAGATTGTTCAGATTAATTTTACTTTCATTACTTTATTTAAATAACAAATTATTAAACATCTAACTTGTCATTGCAAAATATTTTGTAGGTCATTTGTATATTAAGGTTTATGATGTTTGCAAAGGAAATATTATGATTTCGGTTATATATGCATCAATTATGTTTTCAATTATATTTGTTACTACTAGTTCGTTTTTGTTTCTTACGCGCGTTGATGTATCATGTGTAAAACCGTGATGTGTACAAGAATGGGATTATTTGCAATGAATTATTGTATATATTTAGTAATTTCTCCCGAAAAGTCACCGAAAGGTAGATGTTTTTGAATATTTTAGCTTGTTAATATGAATAGTGTAATTTAGAGCAATTTAGGTGTTTTAGGTGAAAAAAAAAAATTTTATAATGCTTTTTCTTATGCCAATGTTTTAATGACTAAAATAACATATCTATAATCTGTGCAAAAATCGGTAATTCAACTAATAACTTCTGATGATCTTTTTTAAATTTAATCACTTTTTTACATTTGAATAAAAATTAATTAATTAATCAATTAATCTTCATAAATTAAAGATTGGAGATGAAACAATCAATCGCACAGAAACATGAAACTGATGACACTTTATGCAACGAATATTCGCTCATTGGAATAAACTTTGGAAGCTTTTGTAAAGAGAATTCAAATACATAATTATTTTTGATTAGAGCATCCCTTGAATCAGGGCTCATTGATCAGAGCCCTTATCAATGCTCTTTAAGAATTTTTTCAAAGTAATTACTAAACTAATAATGCTTTGTACTGTGATTTTACTTTTGAAGGGCAACCAAGATGCCTGCATTAAATATTTTTAATAAGGAAATTATATAATTAATAAACTAATAATTGTATCACATGTTACGTAATGATTTACTTAGATTATTTTTTAACCCTCTAAGCACTGCGTGGGTCTAACAGACCCAGAGTATTCCTTAAACTGCAATTCTTGTTAAAATCAAATGATATAAAGGGGTTTCATGCTATCTTAAAAAAAACTTAAGACCTCTATTATAAGATTTTCATGAAAAACTTTTTTTTTCATACGGATTTTGTTGAAACTTGTAAAAAATCATTAAAAAACTGAAAAAGTGAGACTGCGAAATGTGTTTTTTATGATTATTCTCTCCAATTTTATTATAAAATAATTGCAAAATAAGTTTTGTCTCCTTTACAGAACAGTTCTTTGTTTTTTCTCCAATGATAATTATTAAAGTTATGATGTTTTTAAGAAGTACGCAGATGACCTATTTTTATTTGAAACTTTCTGTGATATTATTGTTAATAATTTTAATATAAAAATGTAATTGATTTTTTATGATGATAATTCTTTTCCACAAGCTTCAAATTTTCAATATCTTCAATACATGTTTCTTTTTTAAATTATGCAATGATGTTATAAACATTTCCAGGCAGTTCTGTCAGACCCACACAGTGTGATTCGAAAAATTTTAAGGCGCGGTGCTTAGAGGGTTAAATTACTAATATAACATAGATAAACGAATTTTTCCTTATTAATCTCTCTCTTCTTTAGATCATTACAAACAATTTGGCTACTTAAAGTACATCGAAATCGAAAATTTTCTCGATACTTTTTCTATTTGAAAAATTGGCTGTTCGAGCGCAAGTCCGGTTATAGAATCCGACGCTTCAGTTATTAACAAGTTTCCGCACTTGTACAACAATATACTGTTGTGATGAATTAATATAATCATTGAAGAGTATAAGAAAAAATATATAAATTGTAAACTGATTATTGTAATTCACCACAGATATAACACAATACTAATATGATTTCGAAATTTTTATTTAATAAATTTTTTTTAAGTTTCTCTGCAAAAAGGTGGACTTTGTATCGGCCAATGCAAATCAGCTATTTCACAGTTAACAATTTTCAGTAAAACCGTGTACATGTCATTATCCAACCAATTAAAAGCAAACATAACGAATAGATAATCAATCAGTTAAGTGTAAATTATAAGCATAATCATGATCTTCAATAAAATATGTATTTTAATAGCACATTGGAGTTGCTTCTCCAAACGTTTTAATTTTAATTATAATAATATATGATAAAATAATATGGTTGAATTGGAAAATTGAAAAAACATACACACACATTTTTATTTCTCAATAAGTATCTCTCAATAAATAAGCGATCAAAATATGACACAAGTGACCTTACGAGTCGTGTGTATAAGAGACCTATGTATGAGATTATCCTTTTACCGAAAAAATTATGTGTATTATATATAGTATAATTACATTATTGCTCTCATTTTTCGATAAATAATTTAGTTTTACATATAAAGCATTCAATATAAATGCATAAAGATTTATTTCCTAATAGAAATACATATTTTGAAAATAAATAAATAAGCTGAAAAATTTTTCAAATAATTGTTTCGAAATTTCAAAATTTATAAAATACAGTCGTCATCAAAACAGTATGGTAATATGAAAAATAAAAGCACACTATCGCCCAGGTATAGTGGGCGATGGGGTGATTTCCGTATATGAAACACTTTACCCATGTAGTTCAGTTTTAGATCTAAGCCTCATCTTGTGTGAACAGAATAAGGAAGTGTCATCTTTACGGTGGACCATAATTCCAAAGCTCTAATTTCTGATCGACAATCATAGGTTTTCATCCTTATAAATGACACAGACAAAAATCTGTAAAAGCTGCGAAAGTTCGAGATTATTCGTCAATCATTTCTGTATGTAAATTATTAAATAAGTGATAATGAAACTAAATTTTTATCATATATTTAACACCATAAATCATGTTTATTATTATTATGATTATAAACAGTACTGTACCAAAAACAAGATGTTCTTTATTAGGGATTATAGAACATATAGAACATATAGAATCCAAAATACGAATCCATCGTTCAAGTTCAAGAACAACTGCTTATTGTTAAAAATAACAGTATAAATATTTGATTTATAAACGATGTATTTGGTACAGTCAATGAGTATTTTTTTAATTTTTTATATTATTACTTGTTGGTCCGTCACTTGAGAGTAAAATGGATAACTAACTTAAATTGATGTTTGTTTGTTGTTGTCAATCATTACATTGGAAAAACAATTTTTGAAATGTCAAGTTAAAAAGATTAATCAGCCTGAGTGGCATAGGAAATGAAGATTTATTTTTTTCTAGTACAATTTCAAAACGTTTCTGTCTTATTTCCCTCCAGAAAGATAAGCAAAGAATTCATTCTATGCATCGTCAACTTCAAGTTGACGAGTCAAATGTCCTAAATCGTGTCCTCTTTTTCATTCCAGTCTTCTATTTTCCAAGTTTCGTATTTTCCAAGTGGAAATATAATCCACAACAAACCCTAAGTTCCAATAGTTGTCCAGTGTATACATCATCGTGAATCGAATGTCAACATTCATTTCCTACAGATGAGGCCATCGGGTTGTAAAAATTTGTGTTCAAGTTTTAAAGTAAAATTATTATCAGCTAAATTTGTTCAGATGAATCACTAGCCAAAAAAGAAAACTAAAATTATTCTCTTGGACAAAATTTCCAAAATTTAGATGTCTTCAGGTTGCCAAGAAAATACCGATTAATAAAAATAAGGACCACAGGTCCTTATAATATGTGGCACTACAGGAGCAGTGAATAACGTTCTTTGTTTTGACCGTATATATTCAATTCACAAGAAGGCATTTAATGGATGAAGGAAGAATAAAAAGTCAGCATTTTGAAAATAACTTTGGCCCAACCTATACTCAACATACAGAAATTTTTTTCTGGAAAAATAAGATGTACCTATATATAATGGTCTCATCTGTAAAACACATTTGACACGAACATAAATTTTGAGATTCAATTTGGTAAACTTGGTGGTGATTGAGGATTTACCAAAAATAAAAAAAACACAAGACCACTTCATATGAATTTCTAAAATGTTTATTTGTCAAGAAAATTATTGAAAAACAAATGAAAAAAACTTTTTTGTAATAATTTTCATTTTTCTTATAGGATTTAACACAAATATTCACGTTCTGATAAATTTTGTGTGTTTTAATATCTTGTATTAGTTTTTTAGCCTAATACCGAAATTAGAAAGCTTTCAGCTTATCGGATTGTCATTTTATGTTATGTATATTTAATGCACATACTTATATCTACATTCCGCACATGGTTCGTACAAATATATATAAAGTGACATAAAAAACATTCTGAGAAATAGTTATTGCAAAAAAATTTACAATCATTCGAATAGTAAGTACTGGAAAATCGTGCTTATCGGGCGAATCTAGGACATTCAAAATGTATTATTTCTGGCGGTTTTCTACAGCGATGCGAACATTCATGCGAAGTTCGGTACTAGTTTCAACGAAAGAAAAAAAAATTTTTTAACAGCCTACGCGACTCTTGTAGAGAATTAAATCTGCTGTAGAAAAAGTCTATATCGTTTGTTACTTTTTGAGTTATAACGAACCAAATAAACATATTTCACTAAATTAATGATAATAAACATAATTACCAAATAATATTGCGTGCATAAAAGGGAGAAGTTAATTTATTTGAATGGCTTCACGTAAAGAACGGAAATACTGAAATATTATGGTAAGGTTGAACGACGAATAAGGTTGGTAAAAAAACAAAATGATTACTTCAAGCGCGAGAAAAAAAGTATCCAGGAAGTTTCCAGAATCAGCGCAGACTGTAAATTTTAATTTTTTTTTTAAGCTGGCTACTAATGACCGAGACCATGCACGATTGGTCAGTGATCTTTCGGCACAGTTTTCACTTTGCATTGAATTGTATTAGTATTGTAACAATAATGTCAAGTTATCAATAAGATGAGTAACAACTTTTTTTTGTGTTTTGGATTCAGCCGAATTTCATGTATTTCTCACATTTTACCTTATTGTTAGAAACATTTTAATGCTAACTATAAAAACATCTTGAAGTGATGCTTTTTAGATCTTTTAATATATAAATGCATGTTTTTAATTTGATATATTTTATATATATTAAAATTCCGTCAGATTGATTAGCTCCAGTAAATCCCAACCAGTTTGCAAATTAAATTAAAATCGAACTTGTTTCGAGTTAGATTGATTATTTATATCAATAATTAATAAATAGGTTTTGATATAACGCTTACTTAACATCTGTTACTATAATGACTTAAAGTTTCCTAATGACAAATTTATATAGTTAATTAGTAGGTCAGTGATCCAAAATTTGTAAATTATGTCGAAATAAATATGTCGAAATAAATATGTGTCTTTATGTAAATGTGTAATTTTATATTCTTATATATCTATCAGAATAATGTTTTAAATGAAATTATGTGAAATATATAGAAATATCAAATTAAAATATATCAAATATATATAATTAAATATAAATTTTTGCTTGTGTGGGTATCGTATTAATATTTTTTAACTATTATTAACAAAATTACATACCTACACAAAATATGTGAATACCTATTTCGTTAACAATAAAATGCAAAATTAAAAAAAAATTGATCTTCAGAAAGTTATTAGGACTTCAGAGAAATATTTTCAGTTGTTTAACAAAATTTTCGATTTTTCCTTTTATTATAAATCCAAAGTATATTTGTAATGTAAATAAAAAATAAATATAAATATCGATTATCTTAAAGAAGCGCCATTCATCTATCGGGTACAAATTTATACACATTTTTCTGGTGTTCATCGACGGTCAATAAGTAGTTTCTGATATGACGACGCGCAGAATCGTTCAAAGCTCTCACGCACTCTCGGCTAGTATGTATATATCCAAAAAGTAAACAGTATTTTATACATTGCAAACCAAGTGCCCACTCAACGTAAGATTATGTTTGAACATTTTATATTCTGCACAACAATTGTTTGACAATCGTGAGATTTTCATATCCAAGCAATTGTAATTCGGTAAATTGCCATACAAGTATGAGAGACTTGTTTTATCTTTATTGAAGGTAACGAAAAATTTTTTGACTCCTTCTTTAAGTGATAATTAATGAAACAATCGTTAAAATTGATAAGCTAATGTTCATAAGTTGATTGACGTAAATTTTTATTATTTGTACTAGATATATTAATTATTGTTTAATGACTGAAATCAGTCTGAAAAAAATAGTTAAACTCATTTGCTGATATTCAAGCATAACTTAACGTTGATTGGTATTTATAGAGTTGAGAAACACTTTTTTTATGTATCGATAACAGTTATACTATAAAAATGACTATTTCAACAGAGGCTCCCTTTGATAACGAGGTATAACAGGTCAAAATTCCATTATTATCTTACCAGGTTTAGACTATAAATTTATGACCAAGTTCACTAATTGTTTAGTTTGTTAGCAGCCGCCGACTGAAAAATCATAATGATCGCCAAAAGTTCAATCGTTTTCGCCATTCTTGCCGTAGCTTTCGCAGCTGCCTTGAATGTGGAGAAATGTGACGTTTGTGGAACAGGTAGGAACAAAATAATCTTGAACAATTTACTTACTTTGTTGCAATATTTTCATTTGTTACAAATTTTATTATAAATGCAATCGTTAATGCAGTAAATCTGACGAATGAATAAAAAAAAATTCTTTACATGTAACAAAAACATTTAAACATTTTGCAGATGGACTCAAATTCCAAAATAAAATGCCAGTGGCTGTTGAGGCTGAAGGATGTTCAGTCATGCCGTGCAAGCTCAATGGAAAATCAATTGAAGTGAGATTTACCGTCGACAGTGAAGTAACACAGCTGACCCATTATAAACGTGGCAAAGTTGGAATGTGCTATAACGATGAAAAACATATGAAACCAGCAAACGATTTCATCTACAATGCTGATGGAACCAAAGCTACCTTCCCGCTGGTTCCAAACAAGGAATACATCCATAAAGATATTCTGCCAAAATACTCCTCGGTATGTTAAATCTTTCTTTCTTTTTTTCATTCAATAATTTTATATGCACTGATAATTCAAAACTAATTTTTGGTTTTTCGTTTCAGTTCTTGCCCATCAGGGTGAAATCCGCCTTCTCATTACTCGACCAAAATGACACCCCAGTTGTCTGCTACCAGATGGTTGTGAAATCCATCTAAGCTCGAATGAGTTTCATTTTCTTTGTATTACGATATGACCGAACGGTGAAATAATAGCAAAATACATTTTTTATTTAATTAAAATAATCGTTTCATTTCAATTTTTTTTTGTTAAAAAGTTGACCCGCAATTGCTAAAAATTGTCGGACAGTATTGCTCAGCGATAATAGTGTAAGGTACTTTTTCGCCTACTCGAATATCCTGTGAATGGCTCAGTTTGTTCCAAAAGTGAATTCCTTTACTGTATTGAAGGTATAACATTATTGTGTTGGCTCCTTCTTCTTCAAAAAATTTTGTCCACTCGGTATATGGGATGGGGTAGAATACGTACGGAGGGAACACTTGGAAACCATGGCATTTGTCCAAGTTCATCAATCGAACCTTCAAAAAAATTATATTACAATCATTGCCCAAAGAAAATATTTTTTTTAAATATTATAATTTATAAACGAAAATTACTGAACTGTACAACATATGGAGGACAAATCTAAAATTTATAAAAATTATTGACGCCTAAAGCAAATTTTCATGAATCAGCATAAAAAAACTACTCAACTAATATTAATTTTTCATACTCATTCATCAAAATTTGCTGTAAGTTTCAATAATTTTTTACGAATTTCAGATTTCTCCCCCAAATACTATACAGTTCAGTGAATGTTGATAGAATTTTTTTTCTCCGTGTATAAAATGCATAAAAAATGAGCATATACGTAGTTTAATATCAAACTTAGTCAAGAATATTCAGAAAATATGATAGAGATCTTGTCTAAGGTAAAGCTCTATTGCCTAATTACCTTTTGCAATTGTTAAATTTTCTCGAAAAATTGGAGCAGCAGATAAGACAAACTCTCCGTGTAAATTCTTGAAATTTTTTATTATTGCCAAACGTTTTAGGAAATAACATTTGGTCTTGGGAATTGTTTGTATTACAATGGTTAATATCTCATTGCACAATGTTAAAATTAAGGATTTATGTATGACTTTAACACAGGAAATGATAGTAGTAATAGTAAAAACTGAATACCCACCAGGCTCACTCCACAGATTTTTCTTAATACTCTCGTCATAACACCAGGACCATTATTACTCCAAATATCACCCCGATAATTTTCAATTAGGTCCAATAAGCAGGCGTCTGCAATCAAATGTCCCAGCCCAGTATGAGAGAGTCCTATCACTCCTGCAGCTATATTTTGCCAATCTTGTGCTCCAGCAAAATTATCCAGATTCTCAAAAGATCTAAACAAAATTTTTATTTCATGTACAAAATATACTTTTTTGTTTCAATTTTAAACTAGTGAAGTTTTTAAATTGTATTGAATTGTGCATACTTCGTCATTACAACATCCAAATCTAAATAAATGCCCCCAAACTTCCAAAGAGTAAGAAATCTCAAAATGTCAGACATGTGACTAGTTGGCCATTTGCTGGTGGTTTCTAGGATTCCAGCTTCATACCACTCTTCTAAAGGTGTATTTTTGAAGTAATCCTTCACTAAAATACGCCTGAATTTGATGTTTTTGTATCGTTTCAAAAGATTGTAAAACGTTTTTGATTTTTGTGATAACTGGTTTGGACTGAGATAGAGAAGATAAACAGTCTTAGTTGGGTTCATTTTAGCTGCCGATTCTACAGCGCAGGCTTGCCTTGCAGTCAGCGTTCCATCTTCTGAACATCTTGTCTCGTGGAAGAAAATGCTATTGTTTACTTAAAAATAATATTTATTAGAGGAATTTATTATTCCTAATTTAAAAATCATAGACAAACAGATTGTTTCATGATTTGTTACCATGTTCGTTTGGATCGAACGTTTTAAAACTGTTATCATTACTGTCTTCGGTGTAACAAGAAATGTCTCCATTTTCGTTTTCGAGAGACACCGGCTCCTCATCCCCTGTGTCTGTGTCAGGCAAGTGTTGCCTGTGAAATTGATTTCTGATTCTTGAAATATAATACATCCTTGGAAACGATTTCATTAGGTATGTGTCTCTCCAAAAGTGAACTCTTCTATTCGTGATGATGAAAAATAGAAATAGAATTGTCCCACAAATGGAAACCAAAATTGTGTATTTGCGAAATCTTTTCAGATTGATTGTCCTCATTTTTATGTTTAAAAATTGAAAGTTGAATTATTTTTTGATCTGAAAAGCATAAAATTAAATGATCTCGTAAAACTGCATCTATGAAAGTTACATTGAAAAATAGTACAATGAATTTCTTCAATAATACTTATTTTATTTCTATTTTTATACACTGTTAAATTAAAATAATCTTTTAAAACGAATCATTTTAACATTACTTTTTTATGTAACGACCAGTTTGACTGACAAAAGTGATCGTACTTACATACTTTTAATGAACTATATTTTATATTCATTAAACGATTTTTAATTTCAAACGTTTAATTGAATTGTGAAATATTTTATAACAAATTGAGTTCTGTCAATTAATTGAAAACCAAAAAAAATTTTTTTCTTTATTAAACATTAAATCATCTCACCTCGGTTAATTATTATGACAAATAATGAATTAAAATCTTACCACGTTTTTATTCATTTCTGAAACTTTGAAATAGTTAGAAATACTATGACTAAGTTGTATAATTCACTTACGTTTTTATATAAACGTTTAGTAATAGAGCAATTAACATGAGACCTCACATTGTCGCATACTGCTTGAACTGATCAATGCAAAACTATTTCAAGTTTAAATGCAAGTTGTTTTGTTATGCAAACTGCAAATATTGTTTTTCATTTTTACTTGATAGATAATTATTCTTCGTTAAGTTTATTGTACTGCGTGCTCTATTTTAAGACAATGAATTTCCATTTGATCGTTATTAGAGAAACATAAAAATAAATATAAAAATTAATCGTTTAAAACAAATGTTTTCCAAAAACTTATAAATAAAGTAATCAAGAAATTTTTAAATTCATATAAAAATAAATTTGACACTAGACTGTTTTAACAAAAAACGATTAAAATTTTGTTCATTCCGTCATGAATTTGACCATTTTGAAGTTTGAATCGTACTGCTATACTATGGTGATATTTTTGTTTTCAAAATGCATCAGAGAAAATTTAACTTCGAACATGTGTATAAGCAAGAATTTCGATAACTGACCTAAATTTACCACGTCTTTTAGCAGACGATTAGATAGGTAGAAATTTCGATAAATTTTGTTCTACTTCAATCTTCATTAGTGTTAAACTTGTGATTTATTAGACTGTAATATATTCGTGAAGTGAATAAAGTATATTATGTTTCATTCAAGAAGAAAAAAACTGTGGTGCGCGGCATTATTTGGATGTGTTGTTTTATTTGTCGTTACTTTTCATTTCGCTTTTTATGATTATAATCAAAAAGTTGATTTATTGGAAGGTTTTAATACCAGTGATGTTTCATGTTATAATGAAAAAAGTACGACTGAAAGCTTAGAGCCTTTTGATGCAACAGTTGAAGGTACAACAATTTTATGATTTTTTTACAATTTTTTTTATTTGATATTTTCATTTCATCTGTGGAGATTTTGTGTTAAAAATGAATTCTTTTTGTAGATGGAAAGTCTATATTTTTTCTCGAAACATCATGTTTTGGAAAAGGAGAAGCGATTATAAAATCCCGACAAGCATGTGCAGTAGAATCGGCTGCAAAAATGAACCCGAATATGACAGTGTATTTTATTTTTTTAAGCCCATCCCCACTGTCCAATTACTCGAAATTAATTTACGATCGTCTAAGAATGTATAAGAATATAAAAATTCAGAGGCTGCAGGTGAAAGAATTTTTAAACAATACTCCTTTGAAAGACTGGTACGCAACTGTCAATCTTACGGATGTTTATTGGGCAAACAGTCAGATGTCTGATGTTTTGCGATATGCTGCACTCTGGAAGTACGGAGGGATATATTTAGATTTGGACGTTGTCATTATGAAGTAAGCAACATTTTTTGTAATTTTTATTTATTATTATTATTTTTTTTTTGTATAATTTCCAAGATCAATTTTTTTGCTTATTCATGATGATTTTAATATTTATAATCGTTTCATTTATTTATTTTTGTTTAAAATTTTAAGATCTTTGCAAAATATGACGAATTTCGTGGGTGCTGAAAGTTTGAACAACGTAGCTGCTGGAGTGATGGGATTTTCTTCTTCTGGTTTTGGTCATCAAGTTGCAGATGAATGTATGAACCAACTGCTAACTAAATTTCAAGAAGGAAAACATCAATGGGGTTACAATGGGCCTGGTGTGATTACTAGGACTCTCGAAAAATTGTGTCATGTTCATAAAGTGAGAGCAAAACTTCAACTTAATATAAATATTACTTATATACTACAAAACAAAAATTATCAATTAAAAAATAAGTACTTATTAAAACTCTTTTTATTGCTCTTTTTATATGATTTTATAGGTCTCCGATTTGATAAATAAATGCAAAGAGTTTCAAATAATGCCTCCAAAGGTATTTTATCCCATATTTTTCAAACAATGGAGAGAATATTTTGAAACTGAGGATTTATCATCGAAGATAAAAGCCATTGCAGACTCATATGCAATTCATGTTTGGAACAAATTGAGTTGCCATCGAAGTATTCGCGTTGGAGAAAAAAATCTTTACGGCGTTGTTGCTGACAAATTTTGTCCTGAGAGTTATCACAATAGTGGTGAATGGTTTTGACGAGAAAAGTAATGTTTTTAAGAAATTTTAGAATCTGATATTTTAGTTATTTCTTTATAATTTAAAAATGATATTCTCAAGGGATAAAAGACTAAGATAAATATCTATAAAATATATATATGTATATAAATGAAAAGTTGTTTGACTCAGAACATTTTTGTTTCGCGATATAATGAACTCTGATTAATGAAAATTGACTTTTATTTTTGATAATTCGACATCCCTAAAAATGAACACTTCATTTCTTTTCCAGTTAAAAACGTAATATCGAAAAATTTATTAAAATCTTGTCGGTATAATATCAATTAGAATATATGAAAAATGAAAAAATATTTATCTTAAATTTTTTTCATAAAAGGGGACACTCAAAAATGTATCAAATTTAAAGAATTGTATAAAAATAACGCTGTAATAGATATAAAACTTTTATTTCTACATTTTCTAAAACATGTTGTAAAAAAATAAATATCACATTCACAAAAACACACATCATATTCACCATGACATATTCTTTTATAATTTTACTACTAAACCGCAACCGAAGTCTTGAAATTCGTCAACTCTACGCCATTCTCATTGTATTCTTCTTTCTCAAACACAAACACATTTTTTTCATTTGAATCTTTAGTGTCGTTCATTGTATCGATGGGTTTCAGAACCAAGTGTTTGTTAATGAAGAATAGCCACAGCATGGATAGAACCAACATGATACTTGTTATCCCAAAAGTGTGATAGGTACCATATCGTGAATAGATGAGACCAACGAAAACCGGACCCAAGACTCTAGAGAGACACCCAGCGCCTTCTAGAAGACCCATCCAAACACCCTGTGGTCTTGGACCCAACACTTTACTGAAAATTGTCTGGATCAGGGTTACACCCAACGGATATCCTATGCAAGTCAAGATGTAAGCTGCTAGAAATTGAAAGATAGTTAACCGTGGAGTATAACGACACCATTCCTGCGTACTGGGACAACCCACGATCTCTGTGCCATTGGCGTGAAGCGTCAAATTGTTATAAGCTGAAAAAAGTTTTTTGAATATATTAAGATTATATTTATATGAAAAAGAAAACAATAAAAATAATGATCCGATAGGAAGGGACTACATAAGAAAATGAGAAGAAGAATAAGGATAAATATTTTACTTACGTCCTAGCTCAGCGATTACTGGGGTTTCAGAACCCCATGGGATGCAAAAAACTCTACTGATGACAGTTAGGAAGAAGCCTCCCCAAAGCATGAGTTTCCTTTCTTCGAATCTTTTGGACAAAGGACCAATCATGGTAAAAGTCAAACAGGCAATTAATCCACCGGCACTTAATAGTATTCCCATGTAGTAGAGAGCTTCGGTTTTGTTCCAGGCGAATTGATCCATAGTTAATGATGTTCCAAGTCTAAAAAGAAAAACAACATTGGTTTACGAGGTTCGATCCATATTCAACCTCATGTAACAGTATCGAAGGATACTCACGTTTCCAGAAGAACAAAATTGAAGACCATTGTAAAGTATGCCGAGATCAAGGTCCAAGAGGCTGTATAGTTCGGTTTCAGGGCTTTATAAGTTTCCTTCGCTGTGAATATGAAAGAGTTATGTCAGAAAAGGTTCATAGATATGAAATTTGATTTTTTGAGATTGAAAGATTAAAATACCTGTAGTCTTTCCAGTCGTATACATGGCTTCCTTTAATGCAATTTTGTGTTCTTTGAAACTAAAGGGAAGAAAGAGCATGAAATTGATCAAGCCCATAATAACATTGATCCAACCTGCTGCAGTGTACATGTTAAAGGGAATTCCGAAAATCACATAACCTTTGTCACCCAGTGGAGTGACTGCTGCTTGTAAACCTGGACCTACGATGAATCCTAAAACCTGAACAGATTATTTTGTGATAAAATCTAGAGATCAATTATCTAACCAGTGTAGAAAAAATAAAAACATGAAGTTACCTGAGCTAATGAGACCATAGACACGGCATGAGTTCTCTCTGACACTTTGGTTGCAGCGGATAGATATGATCTTGCAGCAGCTACGTTGGCTAGATATTTAACAATTTTTANAATCATTTTATGAATTATTGTATTGTTCAATATCGTGTTCAATATTATTTTTAATAATGTTATTACGATTGTTATTAACAGTATTACCTGAGCTAACTCCGACGATAAATCTAGTGGCAATCATCCAATATTTGTGATCTGAAGGGAATAATTGAAGGGAGGAGTACATTCCTGAAGCTATAGTGAAGATGAGAATTGTCAAAAGTAAAGGAAATCTGATGCTTCCGCTTTTGTTAGCCCACCAACCAATCATAGGCGAAAACAACATCTGACCTAGAGGATTGGCTGCTACAACGTAACCCATGAATTCTTTTCCTGCTGTTGGGTCCAGCTAAAATATTAAATATTCAATTTTATAATTTTAAGTTTCAGAACGAAAACATTATTGGATAGAAAAAATTAAGCAATGGTTTGTTCACCTTATCTAGGTACGGCCAGACTCCGGTAATGATTATACTAAAACCTAAAGACATTAGAAACATTGTAAAATAAATCACGTGGATGCTTCTCCATCGTTCTTTTTTCTCTTGGAGAGTTTCTAAAGCATCTGATTGCACTGGTTTCTTCCTGGAAGTCGATGAAAAATTAGATGAAATAAAATGACATCTTTATGAGACAAATTAAAATTTTCTTTTACAATTACATGACTGTTTTACAATACTAACTTTGTTCTGCACATCCTTTTAAAACAACAGTCCATGTTGATTTAGAAAATTTGATCACTAATTTTTGTTCTACAGCTTTGTAATGAAAACGTGGAATGTGAAAAATTGACAAGAATGAACTTAAACTTGGCTCATCTTAGACAGATTTTGATATTATGAATACAAATGATTGAATTAAGACTTTATAAAGCATCGATAAGGGAACATTGTTTCTTTATCTTTACAATTTTAGGTAATTTGTGTGTTGGAATACGAAAAATAATTAATGCGTTTTCATTTTCAGTGCAATCTTGCTTTTATTAACTTATCAAGTAAATTTTTTTTATCGAAAAACAATTAAGTATGTGACATTACAAAAAGAAATAGTTCCATCGATATGGGTGTATCTAATCAAATATTATTAGTTTTACTTTTAAAACACTAAAGATTTTCTATATTTCATTGTATTTATTTATAAAAATTAAGTACATATTTTTTAATAATACATATAAAACAGTTGAGTTCTTAGTTTATCCTTAATTTGTTTGTTAATTCAATTTATTTAAATAACTTTTTTTCTGGAAGTTCCGAAAATTTTTACCTCTAAAACAGGGAGAGTGTCCTATCTTCAGATAATTTGTGTGTTATTAATTTAAACAAAATGTAGAGATAAATATAAAGATTTTTCTACTTTTAACAAATGATAACTTCAATAATCTCAATAATCATAAGAACTTAAAATTTTAATTTATAAAATAATGTTGAAAATTGTGAGAAGTGAAATCATTATACCTTCCTTCGGACATTAGAGAAGACCTTTCTTGAAACGCGCTTTAAAAAACGAATGTTCAAATATTAAACAAATGATTTATATTTTAACTCTTCTATCATGAAGCAAATTTTAAAACAATAAATATATTTATACTGATGTCAGCTATATGGGATTACTCAAGTCGCTATATTTAAATAAAATAAAATGAATGAACATATCTTTAAATAAATTCTTCCTATGATTTTTTAGGAATCCGTTATTTGGTCATTTAAGGGATGAAATTTAACATAACTTTCATTTCACTACTGAATTTTGCCATTATTTTAGGATATAGTTCTGGTTTTTTATGAATTGATTATATTTTATTACATTTCATTTAAGTATCTGATAAAATGTTAATAATATTAAATTGTCTATAAAAGTATTCTTTCGAAATAAATATATTATTATAACCATACTTGTTTTCATTTACAAACAATACAAATACAAAATAGATGATTGTAGTATATTTTGCCTTTGATTATGCTTTTTCTTTTTAAAACAATGCATCACTATACAGAGCATAAGAATCTTTTTGGTGTAGTTTACAGAAAAGTACACAGAAATAAAAAAATTCTTGTAAAGTTTGAAAATGTTAAAAAACCTTGATCAACTTAAAAAGTAAATCATGAAACTTCATTAATAAACATTATAATGAATTTCTATACGATCAAAATGTAATATAGCTACTGTCCTGATAATAAGTTATAAAAAAATGTATTTTGAAAAGTTCATAATCCCTTTAGAAAAAGTTAGGGTTTAGATGCCTGAAGTTGGCCGTTAGAGGTTAATCTGCGCGTTTTACTTCTGCGCATTACTTATATAGTCGCGGTAAATTTTTTTAAATATATATCAGAAGTGTTAAGTTCATAACGTTGCATTATAAAAATCATAATCAAAAGATTGGTTATTTGTATAAAGTAAATTTTACCTTCAATTTGTCAAAAAAGAAGTTAAAAATATTATACATAATTATTGGTTTCATTCTGATATTCGAGTACAGTTTTTTTTTTTTTGAGCTAAACAATGACGTGATTTCAATATAGACTTTCTTAAAAATAAATGAAATTAGAAATTTTATTTTCAAATAATAATTTGGAAATAAATAATAATACCAAGATTTTTATCGTTTTTCAATGGTTTTGTTTCGAAAATTTGTCAATTATCCAAAGCGCACGCGAAGCGCGCGTTATTTCTAGTAAACTTATAGATCGTTTCAAATCGTCAGAAAATGAGATTCATACATTCCAATGATTTAATCGTTGCTTGAGAAGAATAAGAGCTTATTTCAAAAATTGTCCATTTAAAATACATAGGACAATTTAGAAATATATCCTTTTTCGTCTCAAGTAACGTTACGTAGGATTAAGTCCTCCAAAATAAAAATAAAAAACTCATCAAAAAAGGTTACTGTGAACTTTTCCAATTTCTAAACAACTATTTAGATAACAAAAATTGACTTTTTAAATATTCAATTGACATGTAAATTGAATGTGTTCTTCTTTTTACTTATTTATTATTTGAAAATCGCGTCGTATTTTTCGCAAATGTTGTTTCTTTTTATTACTTTTCGTTACAGTTACACAAGTTTATGTATACGTAGAAATTGGAAAGATAGGTTGTTCACCTTTTCTAGTTTATATCTAGATAATATTTGTGAAATATTTGTCTTGATAAAACTGCTACATTTGAAAACAAAATTTTCTTATCCGATAGGTTTTTATTATAATTTTTGAAGTGGCTTACATTATTTATACTTTAATAACTTTTTATTTTGGAAGAGTTTAAACTAACATTTTCCAAATGTGCTTTTGTTATTTTGTTATTTTGGAGGAACTCAGATTTGAAGTTTTTATGTCTGTTTTACTATGGTTTTTTCAATATTTATTTAAAAATAATGAATGAAATATTAGTAATACCATTTAAAACCGTTCTTTTATGTTTCTGCTTTGTAATAATTGATCGCAAAGGTCAATTGGTCAAAATGGAACATAATTTGCGCAACATAATGGAACAAAACATTTATTAGCTAAAGTCTGCGTCTTAGAATGCCACACAAAAAACTCGTCAATTCAATTTTCTATTTTTCTGTTAACTTCTTTCAAGGAATGTTCCATTGGTTGACACAGTCCTTTGAAATGCTAATAATTTAAAATGTTACCTTACAATGACTGTAAACTTTTGGACAAAATTCTTTTGCTATGAGATTATAAGGAACCGTACTTGATATATTAATAGGTTCATGTTTGCTCAGTTTGTTCCATACGTGAATCGCGTAAGAATCTTTAATCGATTTCATGTTTGATTCAAGATTTTCACTGTGAAAATATTTTTTCCAGTTGCCATAGTGAATTGGGTAGAAAGCAGATGGTAAAAATACATCAAAACCTTGGCATGTATCTTTTGTCATATTCTGTACCTGGAATTTTTCATATGTTTTCTTAACCCTTAAAATGTTAATATTCTATGAAACCTAAATATTTTTATCCACTTACAGTTGAGACTGTGCACATTTTCTGAAGCACCCTGGTTATAACACCTGGAGCATTATGACCCCAAATATCTCCTCTGAAATTTGTCATTAGTTCATTCAAACAATCTGTAGCTATTTTCCGACCTAGTTCATCCGATTTTGAAAATCCCATCGCCCCTGCAGCTACATTGCTTGAGTCTTGTGCCCCAACAAAATTTTTTAAACCGCCTAAATCCCTGAAACATTTTATGTTCTGCAACATTTTTGGGGAGAGTCACCAACAGTGAGACGGACCCAACAGTGAGACACTGGAAAATAAACTAACAACTAATTGTATTAAAAATATAAAGAAATGTATGAAATTTCATTTTCGAATTCCTAACTAATTTTTAAGTTCACCAACGACTTTAATTTGTTTCTATATATTTTGATACAATACTTTTTAATTTATTCGCAATGTCTCACTGTATGTGACTCTCTCCTATAAATGATTAATCTGTCGGTTTTGAATTAAGTTTTATACTCACTTCATAATAACTACATCAAGATCGAAATACATGCCACCATACTTCCAAAGTGTAATATACCTAAGGATGTCAGCCATCTGGATATTTGGCCACATCGTTTTGTTCAGATCTAACTCATGAAACCATTTTTCTAAAGGTGTATTTTTTACATACTCACTTATTGTTATTCGTCTAACATTTATATTTCTGTATTCCTTTAATTGTTTGTACAAAATGTTTGAGCTTTCGGACAATTTTGAAGGGCTCAGGTAGAGGAGGTAAATTGCCATGTTTGGATTCATTTTGGCAGCAGATTCTACTGCGCACGCCTGTCTAGTATTCAAAATTCCATCGTTTTTACCGAAACATGATGTCTCGTGAAAGAAAATATTATTTTCATCTAAAAGAAGTAATAAACATTTCAGTAAATAGATGAAAATCAAATGAATATAAATTTAATTATTAAATATTGAATTAATAGTGACAGAAACAGTGACTGATGAAAGAGCCAAAATGTATAGAAAAATGCGAACGGTAGAGTATAAATATTTTCAAATTTAGAAATACCTTTCAAGTCGTACTCGAACTTCTGCAAACTTTCTGAGTTACTTTTTTCGTCAAAGCAAGACACATCATCACTGATTGTGATTAACTTTTGTGGCGGATACTCTACAGCCTGAGACGACGGTAATGTTTTTTGTATCCCAATTAAAATAAAAAACACGATAACAGAACATCCAAAGAGAAGCACTATTTTTCTCAAAATCATAGCTCTGCAGTCTTACAAACGGTTTTATGAACTGTGAACATATTTGTTGAAACTCATTATTTGAGTTGAAAGAAGAAAAATTATTAATACACAATTAAAATGTTTATTCATTTATATCAAACACAATAGATGTAGTTAATAAAAATCAATGTTTTTTAAATGTTTGTAGAATTGAATAACCCTAAAAATGAAAAGAAATATATATTTTTTATTTGAAAAGGCAGCTAACTTGATTTAGCCGTTTCAAGAACAAAGATATAACGTTTGCAGACAAGAACGTTAAAATAACATCGTGATATTTGTCGTTATTCCATCGTTATTTTACTGTTATAATATATCGTCGTTACTTCTTCGTTTACGGTCTGAATAGATACTTTGTTTTGAATTTTGTATCCGAATGTGTATTAATTTCCAGTAACGCATATCAAAGTTATAATATACTAAACCTTGATAACCAATCATTAAACAAAATTTAAATAAAATTTGCATAAATCTAATTTCTAATCGTCTTGCAAAATGTACACATATTATTTTCCAAATTCATTAATGATTAATAAAAAAACGATTTCTGGTTTTCAAATCCTTCAAAATGTATATTACTTATAAAATAATTATTACATGAATCAGATTTATGTGAATAGTACCACATAATGAGAAGTTTATTTTGCAAATTTTTGTTTTGAAGCATATTTTATGTATAAAATTTACACAAAATTTATATGAACTTGGCTTTAAAAAAAACTTACCAGAGTAAACTCCAAAACTTTTAAAAATTGAAATAATACAAATTATTTGCTATGAAATACTTGAAACTAACATTGAAATGTATTGACTTGTATTTTCTCTGAACAAAGCACATCATCTGACTGACAATGAAAGATATATCGCAGTGAAAAGATACCCATCCGATAAGTAGAACAAACAGATGACAATTTATGTTATCACTTATACTAGAATAAAAGAAGATAACACTTAAATTCAATTATGACACGTTGTACGTGGAGAACTAGACTTCAAAACTGACAGAGGTCAAGATGAAATCACTTGGGCATGTTGTTTGTTGTTCTTTCAAAGTTCCATCTCCTTTCGAAGTTTGTGATTTTAATTGTGAACTTGTAAAGAGCTGCTTTTTTAAAGAATAATATTTTTCTTTCATTTCTCGCAGTTCTTGGTTGAGCTTTTCGATTTCCAATTTGTGTTCATCTTTACTGCGCATCCAAACACCGACTTCTCCTAGGAGACTCTGCAATATGAAAGGATAAATAAAAAATTTGAATATATGATGTAGAAAAAAATCAATCTTGAGAGGAAAAAAAGAAGAAACGTGTACGTGAATTTTTTGTTCTTTTTGTCTCAAAGCTGTGCGCGTTTCTGTTAGTTCCTTCATCATATCTGGCTTGCATTGTTTATTAATCATTTCCTGAAGCGATGTATTTTTATCTTCTGCTTCTTTGGCTCTTTTTTCTAGCCTTGATCAAATTTGTTGTCAGTTTTAGAATTCTTTGGTTCAGAAGACTCACTTTGTTTTGAAACTCTATAACCTTATCAGTGCCCTAAAAGTATTTTCAAATTTCATGACAACATTTTTTTCAACATAAGGCAGCATTTTGAACATCTCAAATAAAAATATCTTGAAATAAAATTATTCCAGTATAAACTATCCCTGAACTTTCCCTATCAATAAAATATTCTAAACTATTATTAGTCGCATAATATTTTAGAAACAAACATTTTATATCATCTCATTTAATCAAGGGTATAATATCTTAATTTGATGAACCTCCAACTGTCTCCATCGATGAAAATTTAAAGGATTCTCTGCTTCTTCTGCCATAGCTGTAACTTTGATTCTTTCTCGCGTTAACTTTCTGTGTAGTTTTAGCACCTCACTTCTAAGATCCGACGAATTCTGAATCTTTTTAATAAGAAGATCTCTCTCGGATCGAATTTTTTTCACCTCCAATTTGAGCAACCTAATCTCATCCTCTCGATTTCTATACTCTATCTGACCTCGCTGCCAATTTATTTCTAGAAGTTTGACTTTTTGGTTTAGTGTACTAATTTCGCTGCTTCTTTTCATCAATTCGTTGTTCATAAATTCTTTTTCTACTTTCATTGACTCAATTTCTTTTCTCTGTTTGCTGAAATCCATAGACATGACGTGGATATCATCTCGTAACTCTTTTTCAATTCTTTTTAGGTCTTCGTTGTCCTTGCGCAAGGATTTTGCTGTATCGAACGATTTTTGTAGTTTCGACTGGAGGTCTTCTTTGTCCTTTTCTGCTTTTCCTAATTCTGTTGGAAAACACAAGACATGAAATAGCATGTTTTTATTATGAAATTTGTTGTCAATCTGAATAATGAAATCTTCAATCATACGAAATTCTTGCTGGTGCAGTATATTTTCCTTTATAATATTTTGATCCTTATGGAATTTGATCTGATCATTTGACACTTTCAATAAACTTTTCAATCTTTCGACCTCATTTTGAGCTTGTTTTAGGTTTTTTTTCAACGACATCTTCTCTACATTTGCTGTTTGAATCGCACCCAATTGGAGACGATATTTTGTTTCAAAATCGGCAGATAATTTTTTATAATTCTCCGTTTCCCTTCTTTGTTCTTTTATGTCGTTTTGTAGATCTTCAATCTATTAAATTTCACGAGCATTTTCTAATCAACTCATTTAATTGATTTAAATAATGAACAACTTTTTAGGTTTTATTATTATGCTAATGATTTTTTCCGCGCGACTCACCTTTTCGTTCAAATCTTGAACTTCCTTAGATAATTTATTGTTCTTGTCTCCCAAAACTGTGAAATTTTTCACCAACTCGTTGTATCTTTTAGACAAATCTTCGAATTCATTCTGCAATCTTCTTTCAGATAACGCTTCTATTTGTAGTTTAGTCCTCAAAGAAGTAATTGTATTTTTATTTAAAGCATTATTCTTGCTCAACTCCTCTAAACTTTTAGTCAGACCATCGACTTTCGATTGCTCTTCATTCAAAGTCTTGACCATAGCAGCACGCTCTAGCTCGTATTTTTCTTCATTAAATATAGCTTGCTTAAGATTTTCATTTAATGTTGTAATTTGCTTTTCAGCTTGGGCCAATTTCTTTGATATTAACTCTTTTTCTGATTTCAATTTAGCGAAATGTTCATTAAGCCTAAAAAATAGTAAAATCAATAATTATAACAAAATATAGATTGATTTGATAAATATTTCGAACCTGTTATGATCTATAGTGAGTGTTGAAATTTCTGTCTTCTTGTCATTCAACATTGCATTAAGGTCTTCTTTTTTTGATCTCAAAGAATCGTTTTTTACGCTCAATTCTTTGATTTGCTGTAACAGTCGAAGTTTTTCTTTCTCGATCAAATCGTGTATCGTATTTTTTCTTTTAAATCAATGTTCGTATTTTATAATCGTGTCCATTGCTGTTTCATAAGACACATTGACCAACTAAAATCAGAAGCAAATGTAAATACAATTTTTCTTCATAACAAAAATGAATATTTGATTTGTATTCAGAATAACTTTTAATTTTTTCTGAAGATCATCGACTTCTGTTTGCAATTTTTCCACTGCCTGGTCACTTTTTTCTCTTAATCTTCTCTCCTGAATGAATTCATTGACTTTACTGTCTAGCAATTCCTCAGTCTCGCCTTTCTCTTGATTTAAATTGTTCACAACTTTTTCAAGTTCTTTGATCTGATCCATCGCAAATCTGTAGTTGTATTTCAAAACTTCCACCTCTCCCATCATAGTTTCCCGATCCGAAAATTGTTTATCCTTCTTGTCTACACTACAAATTAATATAATTTTTTTTTCTACAAAATTGTTAATTCTATTTAATCTTAAAAATTCAAAATGTACCCTATTAGTTTGTCTGGTTGTGATTGTATATCCTCCAGTTTGGTCTCCAAATTCGTGATCATGACTTTTAAATTTTCTGCATCCTCGTGAGCTTTCAGTTCGCGAATATTTGCATCGTCAACAAGTTTTTGCGAAAATTCGATTTCTTGATGGAAAACTTCGAGTTTAGCATTTTGCATGGTCACGGTGTTCGATAGCTCTTCTACTCTCTTTTGCATTTCTTCGATCTCATCCTATTCCAAGTTTGCGTGGTTATAAATGAAAGAAAAAGGTATTGACAATTTGAAAAGTTTTTGGAATTCAATCATTTTACTTTCAATATTTGACGTTCCTCTAGTAACTCCTTTTCAGTTTTGTGTGCCCTGTAGAGAAGCTCAAAAAGTCTTGAATATTCAGCTTTATATTTTGCCAAATCTTCATTCTCTCCCATATCGGTTTTGATCTGCACAATTTTTGAAATAAAATGTCATAAAAATGGATAGTTACATTTAAGAAGTTGTTCATTAATTTACTTTTTCATAATCCTCTTCCAGCGCACAAAAGAAACTTTCGGCCGAACTACCCTCAGAAGATGGTTCTCCATTGTCACTATCTTCATCCTTAAAAAATGTCATCACAATTTGACATCACATTTAACGAAGAATATTTAACGAAGAACTGATAAAAATTAAACCTGATACATTAACGATAAAATTTTACGTACCCCATGTTCATACAATTCAGATTTTGATTTTTTAATTTTTCGGATTGTTTTTACTTTGGATTTCATAGTAAAAAAAAAGTTATCAGCTACAAATAGCAGAAACAAAAGACAATCGAAAATGTACAAATTTATTTTCTTATTGATGGAACAATTGAAACAATTTGATATTTCAGTGACAATAATTATACAATAAATAAGATTTATAGATGTATTATTTTTTATTTTACGAACCCTCTCCAACTCTGCGTTCATTTCCATGTCCATCATCTTAGAAAAGTATTATAATTTAATATGGTTATCTTGCTTAGTTAAAAATCAGTCTCTAAAACTACTTTGAGAGTGTAAAGTTATGCTTTGGAAATTGTAGAGGAATTCTGTTTACTGCTATGGCAACATGGGTGCATAAAAATTAATCGATGAAAGCTTGTTTGGTACTACAAAGCTGTAAATCATATTGAAACAATTTTCTGAATAACAAATTTTATTTATTTACATTTACATTATTATAATATAAGTCTGTTACCGAAACCACAGTATATTGGAGAATTGACGATGCGCAATGTTATTTTCTCTACAATCATTAGTTTTCAAATATCCAATTAAATAATAATATTCCTCATCATACCTCAAAATCTAAAATGAAATAAATTAATTTAGAAGAAGTAAATTGAAAAACTGCATTTTTGTATCAAATGAAAATTATTTGACACCCTAAATATTAACATTGAACACATTTTTTGATCGTCAAACACTGACCTATGCATCAGACTTTACGCTTAACATAAGTTTTCTATGAAAACATCTAACCGCAACTAGTAAAAACCATCCGTTTATTTATTGAATAATTTATGTTTTTTTTAAGTGTCAATTTATTATTTTTCAACTTTTTCTTAACTTTAATAATTTTCAAGTCAAAGTAACGCCGAAGCGATGTTATCGAAGGCATTATTTCGATCGTGTAAAAATAACATTTTCTTATGAGTTTTTTTGTCGTTCAAAAATGGACAAACTTTGAATGAAAACTATTAAGCCAATGCAGAAATATCGTTTTAGAAAAAATCTATTTTATAATTTAATTAGTTTCAAAATCCACGAATCGTTATGCATAATTAATTCCCACCATTGATCACGTTCTTTTTAAATTTCGAAGAGAGCATAATTCACACTTAACATCTAATTTCATCACAAAGAAAGCACAATTTTAAATTGTCCATTTTTGTGAACGATTGCCTCAGTTACGTCCTAAGCGAATCACATTTTGACATCGTCTGAATGGCACAGGGACCGAAGTCTTCCCGTTTCTTGTTTTAAAATGCACATTGTCACATCACACTCTTAAAGTTAAACACAAACAACATTCAGAAAAGCCTCGTTTTCATTTTAAATTTGAATTTTTAACAAATTTTCATTTCAGATGTTACCTGAAACAAAATCTAAAAACTTAAGATCGTTTTTCTAAAAACAAAAAATTATGATCAATGAGTCTCATTGACGAAATTATTTTCAAAAAAGTATAAGACCGAATAAAAGTTCTCATCAGATAAATATTTTTCTGATTTAATAAATATTCAATGATTTATATTGTTTGATAAAATTAACCGTGGAAAAATTTCAATTTTATATCTCATAATCAAACTTTTAGAATCCTCTAATATTTTTTGAGATTAATATACCGATACAAACTGACGGAGACTTAGTTTGCCATTTAGTATCAGTACATAACAATTTTAGGCTTTCAACTGAAAGTATCAAGTCGAAAGTTGAGATGATATATTACAATTGTGTGTACGTTTAACGATCATCGTTACATCAAAATCCGCAAAATATGAAAAAGTACATCATCTATTTATATTAAAATCGACTACACGAGTTTGAACAGTCTTTTTATATATCCAGAATGCACGGTGATTGGATTCGGATATTCTCCAGAACTCGAAATTTACTAGTTGGTCACACGAAATAAGCAGATTTTCGTAACTGTTTTTAACTGACGATTTCTAGCCATTATGATCAATAAATTTTTTCATTCGTGGAAAAATTGTATTTCATTTACTAGAAACGACTAATAACTACAAACAACTCGTCATTAAAAAAAGTCAGTTCATGAAAAACATTTTGAAAATTTGACCACTCATAAAGTACTCATTTTATAAACTCTTAATTTGTGATCATAATTTTATGATACGACATAATCATAAACATGATCAAGATCTATTTGCCTTTGATGATTGAATATCAATCAGCGATTGTTCCATCATTTATAATCATGCAAAAAGTAAATTTATTGATCATAATTTAATAAAATCATCAAGTGTCACGCTTTATTTACTCTTTATACCAGAATTTCAAAATTGCCCATCCAATTTTCGTTTTCTATATCTTGAAAAGTTTTGAAATCTAATTTTCAATAATTGAATGTTCACTTTGGCACTCGTTCGGGGAATATCCAGTGCGGGCAGTTCAGAAGATCCTAAATACAGCAAAGCGTTGTCATTTGCGAGGTAAGACGAATAAAAGAATTTAAAACAAAATATGGGAAAAAGAAAATTAAATGGAAGAAAAGAAAATACAGACTCGAAAGTAAAAAACTGAAATAAAAAACGTGATATGTTTTTACCAAACATTTAATATTTACATCACTGAATTAAAATTATAATAAAAGTAATGTCAAAATCAAAAACTGAAAACGACTTAATCCTCGCCGCGTGGAATGTATATATAATCGTTGATTACAAATGTACAATTACAAAAAAAGATACATACGTAATTCAATTATGGTGTAGTAATGAAATAAAAATAATTCATATGTATAGTCTTCGAACGAAAAACAACCATTGGAATTGTTAAATATTTGGCAGTGCCATCGAGAGATTTTATTCTTTGACATTGCGTCAATCTATTAACGCTATTTTATTATTATTGAGCTCTGTAAATAAAAAGTTAGATTCAATTCACTTCTGAGATCTCATTTTTTTCATACAATTTTCGAACTGCTCATTCGAGTCTTACATTAATGTTAACATTTTTTAAAGTATAAATCATTATTCGTTAACTTGATACTATATCACAAAACATATTTATTCCTCAAAGATAACTCAATCCCCAAAACTCAATTATAAAAAGAAATATTACAATTCATTTGTCATAAAACAAATTGATCATCATTTTTTAAATCATATGACAGCTCTTGTTCTAATGAACAATTGATCAAAGACAAAAACCACTCGATGAATCGGCCCACTTGCATATTTACACGAATTATGATTCTCATTGTGAAAGCCAGATTATGTTGTCCTTATCGCGCGATAAAAAATTGGATGCTTCTTCAGCTGGTGGTCTGTGGCAGCTGCGAGACAGTGAATGGTGTCACTTGGTATAAGAAGCAACGGTTGCAGACTCGCACGGGCTTTGTGTGTCCGTATCGCGGCAAGGGCACGTTGTTGCTGCTACATCGACCGCAAAACACCTTGCCACAGTTGCGACAGTGATGACGTCGTCTAACTACTGTGAAGCCTGCCTGGCAGGCCATACACCTTGGTGCGTCTGTGTCTGGAATCCAAGCAGGAGCCCGCTCCACACACTCCTCTCCGCGCTCTGTCTCTGGAGAATCTACAAGTTTTCCATAATTTAATTATTATAGTTTATCACTTTCATCGTATCAAGTATCAAGAAATCTGTAGGGTCAGGCTGAGTAAAAATGATCAGAGTTAAAACATATGGTAAAAACACTCATAACAAATGAATGTTGTAATATTATTGTATCAACGAAATATTATTAAACAAATTAGACTTTTTTTTGGAATTCATCTCTATCACTCAGAAATTGAGAATAAACATTGATATTCAGATATTAAGACATTTGATAGTTTAAATTTTTTTCTCGTATGTTTCTTATATTCAGTACAGACACTCCAGTTCAGTTTTCAAAAGTTCATCCATGAAATGTTAACTATATGAATATGTTACATAAAGCAAATAACGAAATTATTTTTCTTTGTTCGTATAAATGATCAGCGATACAGGGTAAATTTAATTGTTGTTGAACAACATTTTAACGTTAATTCGTACTAATAGCTTGCAAAATATAACTATTAAACATTGATTGAAGTTAAAAAAAGATGTTCAGCAAATATAGGTCTTATAATTGAATACGTTGAGTTTTATACCGTTCAGGTGAACATAATTTGATAAAACAACAAAAAATCTGTAACTGTACGAGTTACAAAAGCAGGACAGTTTTTCTAGAAGTAAAGAATATTGAACAGAAAAATCCACACCGAAACAAACAAATAATGAAAGTTATCAACAAAAGGAACAAATGATAAATGTGTTGATGAACCGTACACTATAAAAACTAGTGCTACAAACAACAATTCGTGCAAAAATATAACTGAAAACCCATAAAGATAAATATTCAGATTGTTATTTGTAGATGAAACACTGAATTCATATTTGTTTTTAAATTTACATTTGTTCTATACAGTGCAAAGGTGATTGATATCCTACATTACAAGGCTTGCATACTTAAAATCAAGGTACAAACAAATATTTTAAAATATAATGTTATTTAAAAAATTATCGTTACTGCGCTTGGCAACATGAAAATATTATGCTAATTTTTTGATTAAATTAATTTGATTCTTTGGTTAAATTCTTAAAAAAAATGCAAGGATGAAATGGATATTTTAATCACATACGGAAGTTTTTTTTAGAATATTGTTCTCTATGTGCTCACACTTCGAAAATAATCGAAAAGACTTTTTTGCTCCTTTAAACAATTATCAAAGTTTAAGTAATCTGATAATTTTTACTCCTTCTGACCTTACCCGTGGAAATACCAAAGGGAATATTTCTAAACAAAAATACTTGAAATGTCAATTAACTTTTAATAAATGGAATTAGATAATAATAAATTTAAAACTCGGATATAACAACCAGACTTGTAAGTGTATAAAAATTGAAATTTTATATTCAATCGTTACTTTATTTAAAAAAAATCAATAATATTTTAAAGTTAGCATTTTTTGTTTGATTCAGATAAAAATAGAAATAGGTTGAAAAAAAACATACTTCTTTCTTCAATGATGTTTTGCTGGCCTTCATCCTCATTATGATCATCATCAGTCTGACTATTCTGGTGGTCGAACTGATTGTCTGTCTCAACAAGTTCAGGTGAGCCATCATCTAGTTCAACTGGCACACTGGCGTTGCTCTCGCCCGAGCTCTTCGGCGCCTCTTCTTCTACTGGCTGACTACTGTTCATTAAGAACACGCACTTCAAAATGTTGCGCAAATCCGAAGCGAAATTCGTCTGCAACTGATCCGCTACTCCCGCAATACAAACGAACAAACGGTGAACCAAATCTTCGGATGACCTAAAATAAGAATACGTTTTTTACGTTCAAACCAAATTGCTAACATAAAAATTTCTTAAAAATGAAAGCATTTAATGATTGTTTAAAATAAATATCAAGATTCTTCCACAGTACCTAAATTTTGCTCTGATTTGATTTCTGTTTGCAATTTCTGCAGCTTGCATGGCAAGAGCGATTTCTTCATCGTCTTGGCAGTCACTTTGGAATTCGCTAGTTTCCGAACTCGAGTCACTCAAACTTGAGTCCGCGTCAAGAATGGTGACCGAAAGGCCGGTATGACATTGTTCGGCAGTGCCGCCGTCTGTAACCACGATACCGCTTTTATCAGTCCTGGGTCCCAGACCATCGTTCAACAAATCTTGATTACTTCTGACGCTTGTCTTTCTTGACTTGACTCCATTTGTGGTTTTATCATGTTTCTTATCAGAATCTTTACGTTTCATTTTCGCTATATGTTCAGACCTGCAATCAATATTCCAAATTAGCTATGAAATCAATCAACATTAAGTTCAATCTTTTGAAAATTCCATTATATAAAAATCCGTAATTTCACATTTCATAGAAAGAAAAGATAATCGATAAATTCAGAATGTGAAACGATGATTCTTTCATTCAGTCGATTCTATAATAATTCTTACGTAAGTATATTTTTCATTGATTTAAATTTTGACGTCAAAAATGAGAATTACGTATTTAACTTGCATAAGTTTTTACCTGCAATTTTCTTAAAAAATAATAATGGAACGTTTGAAACTCTTAATTGCTAATTATCATGATAATTGAAATTCGTATTTCTGTCTTCGAGATTTATCGAAGGATGTGTTTTTTGTTCATTACCTGGATCTCCTATGATCCAACAGTTTTTTATTCTGGGGCGAATAGTTGCGGTGTAATCTTTGGTTAAGTCCATTTGGACGACGCACGGTTGTCGTACCGGGATTTCTGATCTCGAAGTGCTGCAGCCGTGGACTTGCGTGCGGACTATGGCTGCCGAAGTTAGGCATCTGCCTGGTGTTCTGACTAGGATGCAAGCTCGCACCAAAGCTGGAAAGTCGCGCGTTCAAACATCGGTCCGTTGAATTTGAGCGGGAACTCTCCGTGCTTGGTACGCTAAAATAAAATCACAAAAAAAATGAGCCCTTAGTTCTTTTAAATATCACCATTTGTTCTTTATACATTAAGTGAAGTTATAAACAAGTAATTACCAATAAGGCACGGGTCTCCTTGTCTCCTCTCCCGTCTTATTGCTCCTCCTCTCCGTCTTCCTCTGATACCTCTTTCTGTGCTTCTCCTCTTTCATTTTCTTTGCTCTCTTTTTTTGCGCCAACCCCTCGATCCGATTTCCTATCGCCTCGACTCGCGAAGTTGACGGGCAATTTTCACATTTCAAGTCTCCCCAGAACTCCTTGTGCGAGTTTCCAGACTCGATATTTAGATTAAGGTTCTCCCAGTTCTCTGAGTAGCCGATGTGCAGATTGCCCTGATTGCCATCGCAAACGGCAATTTGGCCGTTACCGTAAGCCACCCCGACAAACTCCTCGCTCGAACCGTTCAGATTGGACGAGATGCCCGAGCTCTTTTGGCTCTTAGCCGACTTTGCACTGCACACGCATGAACCTTCCGAAACGCTTGAGTTCGTCCTCCTAGGCGAATTCACATTGGAGCAAGAGTAGCTTGTGTTCTCCTGTACGTCTCCAGGCAACTCATTGTCGAAACTCTTCTTCTCCTCGGGACTCTTGTCGTACAAACTCGTATTCTCCGACGAGATAACCGTACAGATCCCAGAATCCGTCTGTTCCGAGATCTCGTTCTGGTCGCCGTCAAGCAGCAAGTGGGACAACGTTCGGTTTGCCTGTGAGATAAGTTTTTTCGAATCAAGGTCCGGCAAGGAGTCTTCAATATGGATTTCTCTCTCTGCGATGGCGCTGTTTTCGTGAGACACCTGATTCAAAAGATATTGTGTCTGAGAGACAACGACAGACTCGTTCGATTGAGATAGAACCCGATTAATCTCGACATCCAGGTTGGGTGAGGATGCTCCAGGAGGAGAACTTTCTGAATCCGCGTTCAAATCTTTTTGCTGTAGGGATCTGTCCAAATCCTGTACCGCATCGTTTGCTACTTCGTCCATGTTGGAGCCGTTGTTTCGTGTGACCGTGTAGAAGTCGGCGATAAAGTCCTTACAATTGGGGTAACCTGTATAGAAATTGTGGACGAACTCCTCGAGGTCGGGCACGTCCTGGCAGCGACTGTTGGATTGGCTGATCGAGGATGAGGGCTCCTCGTTCGAACACAAAAGCTTCTCTAGCATGTAGAGCTCGTGGTTGTTCAATGTCCAGAGAAGCTCGCGGATTTTCAAAAGTAAAGTCTGCAATTCAAAATTGGACGTTGTGGGTTTTTTGTTATAGAATAAACGGTGGTGGGTGACAAATTCAAAGATGTTTTTTCACAAGTTGATCAATAAAGTCAAGGTCAATGAGAAGTATCAATAAATTATTCATCGGTCGTCGAATGATTAAAATACAACAGCAAAAGTCAATAGCGATAAGAGGAAAGCTGTATTGACATTTAATCAATAATCATTAATTTGCAATCTTCGTTAGACAATCTCAATTTTCTTGACTTTGTTTCGTGTAATCTAATTAGGCATTGATTTTTTTACCCGTGAATAACAATCAGCTATTCTTTGCTATGTGAAATATAATTGGCGAATTGAATTGTCCCCTCATTATCGAGCTAAGATTTTATTACAATACAATTTTTGTTTTCTAAATAATCAATCAAATTATTGGTTTTCTGAAACCTACCCGAAAAGGCCGAAACATCTCGCTAATATTATCAGGGGAATTAAGACATAGTGGACCACCAGGTGGCGCCAGTAATCCTGAAACGATTGCAAGTCGTGGAATCGTGAACATCAACGCTGGCTCGTAATTATCAACATCGGCTTGGCTCAGCAAGCCTGCCTCCAGCGCTCGTTGCAGCGTTTCCGAGAACAAAACGCACACGAGCTCTTGCTGCTCGTACTCCTTGGTCGATTTTACGGGTACCATGGCGCCAACATAGCACAGTTCGAAGTCCGCAAATAATCGGTCAAATATTTTTAACGATTCTATCAATTTTTCCAACGATGGTTCTAACGGATTTTGAGCCTACAAAATAAAATCAAGTTTATTCTTAAGACTGTATTTCAATAAGTAACTTGTATTGCTATCCTTTTTTTGTGAATTCATTGAAAATAACTTTGATGAAAAAATGCATGTAAAATTATAATTTGATTTTAAAATCCATTTGTATCTTCATGCTTGTTTGTTGACTTACTTTAAGGTTCATGTGACCCTTCAAGGCTTGCTCCCTCAGTAAGTTTCGAACGATCTCAAGAGATTTTGTGAGGGCCTTAGCCAAAGGGCGCATGGCAGAACTCTCGGCCTCGCGATTCATAATCGAAGAACCGGCGGCCAAACACTCAGCACCGAACCAGAGCTGACCTGCCAGGTTCTCCTGCATGACGTCATCGGGAAACTTGACTCGGAAATCGCGATTCGCGCGACTTTCCGGAATAAGCTCGTCCATGATCTGATTGCAGATGGTCAGAACCTTGTCCTGGCAGTGTCGCAATTGGTTTACCAGACTTGTACATCGCTCCGGTTCCTGTCGACCGTCGAAAGAGTCCAGCTCGCATGCCACTGCATTCAGTGATTCGTCGGCGTAGAAAAACTGCGCCAACAGACTGGTATCATCCTTCTGTAAGACACAAAATCATTTGCTTAAATATTGTAGTTATTCAAATTAAATATCTGCATAAGATTGAATCAAAATATGGTTATGAAACTATGTAAACTTTTTGTTCATCTGGTTTGCAGGAGTGATTTCGCTTGCATTTTGCTTATTTGCGTTCTGTCAACGAGTTCATAATTATTTTTGTACATTTGACAGTCAATAAATAATTTTACGAATTATTTATAACGCAGATTATATAAATACTTAAATAAAATTAAATTCCAACCAGGATTTGTAAACAATCAAATAAGTAAACTTTCTGTGCCAATTAAAATGTAAATTAGACTATAAAGATTGAAAATATTTTTGAATTTGTTTCCTACCTAATTCCAAAGCTGTTTTAATTGGTTCATTAGTTTTTTTAGTTTATTTTATTTAAATTAACGGAAGCGAGTAGTTTAGAAGTAATATTTGGAGCATCTTGGTCACAAAGTCGGAGGTTCAAATCCCTATACAACCGCTTATTTAGAAAACATGGTCTTATATCTATACAAAAGACGGAAGATTTTCTTACATGTTTATAAATCTTGATAAAGAGGGGTTGATTCCTTCATTCAGAATATTATGAATGATGATAAGTAGAGATATGATTGATTTGATTTGTTCAACTAACAATAAGTTAATTTTCATTTGATCTTTCAAATATCGTTGGTTCTTTATGGGTGTTGTAAATTAAAGATTACTCAACGAATTTTAATTCTAAACTTGATGTTACAAAATAATTATACAATTGAAATTATACAACAATGACAAAAGACCACCACAATGAAGTCATCGATGCTCCCTCTCGCGGAATTTCACTCAAATTGCATCATAGGCAACTACCAAAGCGTTGGGCTCGCATCCACGGCGCTTTCAATTTTGCCGATTCCTAATCAAACAAAGTCCTTTCACAATCAACTCTCCAAGTAGCGCAGCGCCATTTACGTAATACCGTTTCGGGCCTTTTTTTCCCATGTTGTTTACTTATCCACTGTTTCATTGACTTTTTATTGCTCAGGTATATCCGTTTTTCTGGACTTTCTTTCCTTCAGAAACTTAAGGATAAAAAATTAAAATGCATTCTGTCCTTCTTACAAATTTTACAGAATAATTAAAAAAAAAGAAAAAATGGCGGTCATGGATCGTTGACAGAGGGCGTCCTTGAGGCTGTTATGAAAAGGCGCGAAACTCATCGCATCTTTATTTATTGTCCTTTTTGTTTTCTTTTTTTCCGGAGGGCGATGTATTGTTTTAGTGAAGTTGTAGCGGAAATGAAGTCTACGATGTTTAGAAAGTGTATCACTGGTTCATGGTTATATGATCAGAGATCCCGTTTTGATATACCAATTTCGGATAATTAAGTTCAAACATTATTTTAAAGTACGTAGTATAAGCTTTAAATTTAAATTTTCATCCAAGTTGTTCGCTTCTTCTTTTCAATTCATTTTTTTCTTACTTTGATGGTTACTTGATTTGATGTTTTTATAAAGTACATCCGATCGATTTAAAAGTAAAGATAAAAATTCGTGCAAATGTTTGCAAGTGTGCAGATTTTGTATAAACAAACCGTTATCAGTGTAACGGTTCCGTTGAATTTAAAATAGTAAACTATAAAAGGCTCATAATTTATTTTCAATTTATGTTGTATCAATTAAACTTTCTACTTGGCTTTTTTTTTCATTTATAAAGACTAAGATCGAAACGTTATGCTGGATGACCACTTTTCCACGATAAATTATTTCAATAAATATAATTGAACGATTATCGCCGGAGTTATCACAAACACTTCTTTTTTCGATTGTTCATTCATATTTTTCTTCGATAAATGTGAAAACATCACAGCCTCTTCGTCGTAGAGGTTTATCAAGCCGAGAGATACTCGATGTAATTTTCCTCTTGGTATTTCCTCGTGATCAGAATATTAATATAGTATTAAACGAACTTAACGTCCGGTTTCAATTGTTTTCGCACGAAACATTTCACACATGATGAAAGTTATTTGCACTGTTGTCGGGCTCTTTGTTGATGAATAATAGCGACATTAGCTTGATTTCATTTTTATAAAACAAAGTTGTTGAAAGTATGCCAGACACATGTTCTTCTTCCGCGCAAAAACAATGTTTATTGAACTTTAACTATTGTTTAACGATTCGCAACAAAAATTTCTCGCTCAGTGTTTACGATTAAATGAAAAAATTAATCCGAATTAGCAATTCATCGTTGGGGCTCTTTTTTAAAATATTTTTTGTCTGCCTGCTCGAGTACTGCGTTTCGATGAATGCTAAATACAGTCGTCATAAAATGCAATGCATTATTTAACGCTGACAAATAGAAATACATGCGCATCCGACGTTTTTCACGGTAAAAGTTGTTCGGTTTGTAATTATATCAATAACTTTCTAACTCGAAAAATAAATATTATATTAAGGCCGTGGAACGAGTTTATTATCATTTTTTTTATTTCAAAATTGAATCGCTCAACTCGACGCCGATCGTTAAATTACAAAATTAACATTAACCTTTTCCAACATTTCACAAATGATTGTTCCTGAAAATTTGCCAATGAGAAGCCATAATTTTATTCCGGAGGAAAATTCATTTATTTACGTCATCGGACCTCGAAAATTGCACCGAACAAGACAAGTAACAAAGAAAAAAAGTGACTCATTTTGCGGTTTCCTTAGAAAGGAAAATATCGGACAAAAAACGCGAGGACACTTTTTGAGTTGGTCGCAGCGAATCTCTTATCTGTTTGCATTCTGTTGCAATTACAATCGCAAACAAAATTCGTCGTGTCGTTTGATGTTTGATTGAATTTCGTTTGGGAAATTCACGGACTATAAATAAAACTTGGCGGGGGGAAACAAAGTAGAGGGAAAAAAAAATCACTTTTCCGCTTTGTTTTCACAGTAATGTATTCGGTGACAACACAAAAGGCGCGCAAAAAATAGCGAGGACGTATCGATCATAACCTCCTCTATATCACGGCGTGAAAAATTTATCGTTGAGAAACGTAATAAATTTTACGATTGTTCAAAAATTAATTCTGAGTAATCTCGGTCGCAGGGAATTGTTTTTCCAAAGGTTGATTATAAAGAAGCAGTTGCTTTTTCTGCGTTGTAGTTGTCTTTTTCCATTTTCATTTTTAACACATACAATTTTTATCAGTTTCTTGGTTCACTGATGTTTTTGAACTCTTTTTATCGAGTCATGCTCAATTGACATTTAGCGATTTATCTGCATTAACATACGGCTATGTTCAAAATCCCATGAAATTCGTTTAGTGTGCAGTCCGAGAGGGTCGGCCGTCTGTCAAAACAAGAGAAGAAGTCGACCATCGCCTGCAATTCGATCACGTGTGGGTACTGAGTACGCTACGCAGTCCCTCGTGAACTTTCACTCAAAAACTTTCACGTACAGCATGTTTGTTATCACCCTTTTTTTTTCTTGGCTCTGTCGATAAAACTGTACGCTTTTTTTATTTTGAATCCAATGGTGTTGTGTCAAAAAACACGTCTGCTGAAATTTCATCTCGCCTTTTGTTTTCAGGAATGAAAGGTGCTTGGCATTGTTTACGAACATACCTTTTTTGATTGACGAATGAAAGATACTCGATAATGATGGTTCAATCAGCGAGAGAGAAACAGCGACCGGACTTGTGGATTTTATAGACACAAGTCGATGTGAATTGGGATTAGCCGTGGATTGGAAAGTGTTCCAGAAAAGAGCTGACCAGACTTGTCGATTTAGAAAATAGGGAATCAATGTGGCCGGGCATGTTTGAAATAACGCATTTGCATCAAACTATATAAACATTCAAGTTGAAATATTCTGCCGTCCCGATTGTGTATTTAAATTTCAAATTTTTGATTGCAACGAGAAATCGAGATAATCTGTCCGGTTGGTTGATAAACAAAGGATTTGAGAATGGGAATCGGCATGAACAACATGTAGTGTTTTTGAAGCCGAGACGAATGATTGTGAAGGTGATAACCAAAACCTGATCGCCGAGCGAACAAGCAGGGATTGGTAGTAAACAAACATCCATGTTATCGCTGTCAATTACGCAACTGGACAAAAACAATGACATCGATAAGATGCAAGGTGTCAGAGTGAAGGGAATTGCTCTGGGAAATCGCACCTTCGGTCTGTAGAACCACTTTCGGATGGACTCCATGGTCCTGGTGCTGCGGCTCGACGTCGCGCTCACTGTCTACGTTTTTGCGTCATCACGCAAGACGAAAAACGCGTGACTCGCGTCCTCGTTAGTCCGACATTTTGCCGACGCGTTTTGTCAGCCTGTCGTGCGGTTCGAAGCGACGGCTGCCTCACCACGGGTTCGACACCAACGCGTCTTCACGACAACAAAAGCATTATCAAGACACAGGCACGGAGTATCGGGGTCTCGGACCCGTCCGATGCATATCACCACTATGACTCGCGAAGCAGAGCTGTGTCGTGATTATGAAAGGACACACGGGCGAGGCAACACGCCTGCGCCAACTCTAGGCTTGTTAGGAGGGAAGGTGCGCTTGAATTAAACTGAGCAGATGCCCAACGTCCCTCCTCCAAGATGAAATAATCTACAGCGCCAGTTTGAAAACATTTCGTTATGAAAAAAAAAACAAAATTTTTATAATATATTTGCAAAAAATTTTTTTTTCATCAGATTATTCGTTATCAAATGATACATTTTTTTTGTTTCTTGAACTGTTCGTTGCATTTTGCAAGACCACACTGTTGTAATTTAATTTATAAGAAATGTGTTATTTATGACTTTTAAAAATTGAGACTAATAAATTAAATAGAACAAAGAAAACATTTTCTTTTTTCTTATCGTTCAAGAAATTGTTATCGATTGTTTTTAGATTATTTCTCGTTTTTTATATATTTTCTAAAGTGTTGCAGGAAGAATAAATTTGGATTATAAGAATGAAATTGATATCGAAACACTATCAGAAGTTTGATTAAAGTCTAAATTTCAAAACGACAAGCCTAATTGTTTTCATATTGAGTTCACTAACTAAATTTCAAGTATAAAAAGTAAACATGTTTAAATTATATTTCATGTTCATAAAAAAACATGAATATTGTCCAAAATGAGACGGTTAAATTATAATTAGAGACAAATTTGAATAAACAAAAACATTGTAGAGTATAATTTACTATATAAATATTTATAATGGAAATATAAGATGTGTTTTAAAGACAATAACACACTGTTTGAGTGACGTCTTAAACCGAGTAGATATAGGGAATATAAATTTTTATCAGTTTTGTAATTTTGTTGCAAAGCGGCTGATACGTAGCTGAAGTAACATATACTAAAAATTCAATAGGCGTTTTCACGTAAAAACGGTAACATTTGTTGCGCCGGCTGCGCCGCTCTTTTAATGATTTAGTGGTTCAGGTCAGGTATGCAGCTGGCTCCTAAAATATTGTACTTTTCTCTGTGGGTGGACTGCCAGAGAAACACAAAGAACAATTTTTTAAATATAAACCAATACATAAATCGCAAACCGATATTAACAAATATAATCCTGCTGAGGAAATATCAGAAAAATCGTGTTCTATGAAAAAAAATCACTGGTTTGATGCATTTTTTAATTTGTACAAAATTGATTGTAAATTTTTGTTCAATTGCAATTGCCACGGCTAATTAATATATGCGTCACGGTAGTTTTTTCAGTCAACTTTATCTTTGAAATTATCAGTGTTGCGGCTTATGTTTAGATCTGCGAGATATGATTCATCTCGTCATTGAATAAATTGATCATAATTTTTATTATTTATCAAGACTTATTTTTCTAGTCCAGTGATTTCTTTTTCAAAATTGTAACTGTTCATAATAATTTTCATGACACATTTCAAAACAAATTATATAATATTGAACCGTTATACGACTGCGTATGTGTCAATCTGATGATTTTTGAAGTATCAATTTATTTTTCCAATAAAAAGTTTGTTTCATTTCACTCGTTAGGTACATTTATTAATTGAAAAAAATGATAATCAATATTCGATTTGTTAGATTATTTTTCTTAATCAGTTCTGTACTCATCGAGTATACACGAGTGAAAAATAAATTCTCATTGGCTGTCATCATTTACGTCACAGTAAAAGATGCGCGATGTTCGCAGGTAAACGCTGCATCGTAGATCCTGTTCCATTCATGTGAAAGCTTAAAACGAGTTCATTTGCGGTGAACGTATCCAGTATTGTACAAACAAGACGGATACGGTTAAAAGCATCCTGCGTTTTTACAATCCAAACAAACGTCGCCAATATTGTACTTGAGTACCAACTTTAAAACCTATATTCTTATTAATTTTGTAACACGAACGAAAAATGTTTGTTGAAAATTTACAAAAATACACAAATTATATTTCAAAAAAAGGTTGAACGATAAAAAAACGTGTTTTTCAGCAATATTTAGAAATATGCCTTTTTTTGCATAACACTAGCAACACTATTCAATGAACCACGGTTTATAGACAAATCCATCCGTCTCAGGCCCAGGTAGATACGCAAAATAAATCTGCTTAAACCTTTTGATTGGAAGTCGTATAGTGTCATATGTATTCCAGTAAAGTCTGGATCTTTCCACTCTTCCTTGACGCACTCCACTGTAGAATAAATTCTTAGCAGAATTTATCTGAAAAAGAACAATCGAAAGAGCGTCATTTGAAAAATTAAACTTTTACATTTTTAAATTTACTTTGTCTTTCATTTCCTTTGCTCGATCGTAAGTAAGACTATCCAGTTCATTCTTGGACATCTCAAGTGATGGTGGCTCCACCCTTTTTATTTTTGTTTCGTCAATGTTATTTAGTTTTTTACAGGTTAACTCTAATATTTTTTCTAAAAATGTATAAATTATTTTAATTTTTTTTCTACGCTGTTTCAATTTTGGTTTGGAAAAATTTTTTAATATACCCTTTCGTTCTTTTTTAAGGAAGACACCTTTACGGTGTATCATCCAAATTTTCAACTGGGGTACTTTTTCACATTCTGGCAACATAGCAAAAATGTATCCTTCTTTTTTCAACGTTTCAAGTTCCTTCTGCAAAAATATAACACCTAAATTAATTTGTTAAAATTCGATGTTTGTAAAGCAAAAATACTTCAATCAATTAACAACCTTCAACAATAGTTCATCTGATTTTACTCCACCTTCTATTATCTCAGCATTGTCACTTTCTTTCACCACAAAAGAATTCTTTTTTTCTTTTGATCTCTTTATCTGTTCTCCAGAAATTTTTTTCTTCGATGGCTTATCTGTTGGACTTTCAATTTCTTTACTTTTGGTTTTTCGGAATGTTTTCTTTTTCTCAATTTCTTTATCACTAGTTTGTTTGATTTTTTTAGCAAACTCTTTACTGTTGTTATCATTATCCGAAATGATCTTAAATGGCATACTGAATGATTTGACTTCACAAGTTGAATCTCTATGAAGTGGATCACATTTCTTTCTATTGAAACAAGGACAAAGTGAAGTCGCACTGGATGATGGTGTCACGAAAGGTGTATGCAATTTGACTCCAGAAATAACTCGAACTAGACGTTCTTCTGTGGTCACAACTGAGATGCCGGATACACATAATTTCAAGTCCAACTTGCCTTTCGGTCTAGGACAGTTTTTCACGCCAGAAACCACAAGTTTTGATTCCACATTGATAGGCCTATTAGAAATTTGTTTTAATATCTTACAATTTTCGAAAAATAATAATTATTAATTTGTTAATGAAAAATATATTTCATGTTTCAAGAAGACATTTTTAATCATTATTATTTAAAAATAATTTTTGTAAGAAACATCTTTTTTTATCCATAAAAAAGAGAAATATTTGAGAGAACATATACGAAATTTTTTGACAAATGTTATATATTTAGTGAGAATTGAAAATTTGAAAAGAAAAATGTTCAACCCCTCTAGCTTTTTTTTTGTTTTTAATTTTACTTATAACTTCCTGTAATGCCAAGGATCGGTCTTTTTTTGTATGTCTGCATCTTCTTTTCTCTTTCCTGCCATTTTTCTTTTTCTTCTCTTTCCCTGACAATTTTTCTGTCGTACATACATTCACAAACTGGTTTTCTAACTTCAATAGTTCTTTCAGTTTTTAACTTTGGAGAATGTTCCCAACATCTGAGATTATTTTTAGGGTTCAGAAAGTAGTCCATCAGTTCTCTGTCAGTCATGTGTTCTGCTTTATCATCTTCTCCACATGTTCTTTTATAGATGAAAAATATTTGAACAACTTTATTAACATTTTCCATTGTATAAGACAGCAGATGGTTAAAATATTTACAGATAACCAATTGGTTCCTTAAGTTCATATTCCGGAATGTAGTTTTCACTAATGTAAGGTTTTGGTTCGGTAACATAAACTACAGCCCCAGTTACGACTGGAACTACTTTTTCCGATTTAGTAATTGCATCTTTGATAATGGTTGATCCTCCGATTCCATGCAACACTTTTGTTACCGCATCTCTCGTTTCACGACATCTGCAAGTTTTTTCCCCTGGCCTTACAGGAATAGGTTTTATTGGTTCCACAGGATCTACCAAATAAATCATGGTTTTATTCAGCAGGGATTGTTTGTACAGCTTAAAGTTGAATGCAGACGAGTCTGATTGTTCTTTCAAACGGCTGACATTCTGAAAAAATATAAAAATATACATTATTATATACATTATACATACATATATGTTCAGAGGTGAACAATTCAAAACCACTATTGCGTAATATTTCAAGGGATAAACTTACGTCGGACCCCCCATGCAACCTTTTCACTGGTTTGCCCAATTTCTATAAAAGAAAATTCGAATGAAAGAAAAATAGGAATACAAATTGAGATTAAACTGTTGTAATAAAGATGATTGTTTGAAAAGAAACCTTAGAAGTGAAACAATCTTCGTTGAATTTTTCATCAAATATATCAGAATCTTTATCATAGTCATAATTTAAATATTGTATCCCTTCAATGCTGTCAAAATCACAATCATACCAACAACCGAAGTTGTTGTTATTGTTACATGTTGTCTCATCCAATGGCCGATACTTTAGTCCAACACAACAACCTTTTTCACATTTTGGTCCATCTGTCTTCTCTGCAAGACCTTTGCTGACCACACAATTGCAAGACGGTACATTTAGTTTTTTCTTTTCTGGAGCACCTCCCCCGCTATAGACTACTGTATCTTCGTAAATTGTGACTCCCGATACCAAATTCATGGTTCCTTCCTCATTTTCCATCACACCTTGTATTATTGGAATTCGAACTGAAATATTTTCTTCAAAAACTTTGGGAAATTCATTCATTAATATTGAAGCAAAAGGAGAAACAATTGCTGTGGATTCAATGAGTTTTCTGAAATAAATAAATAAATCAAATAAATGAAATAAAAATTTAAGAAAAAATAATGATAAATGAAAATATTAACATTTAGTATGTATTTTTGAGTTGTTTACCTCCTTTTTGTATTATCTTCAGAATCAATAACCAATGAATCAATCAAATTGACAGCATTAGAAGTTTCGGTTATTTCATAATCTTTTTTTGCAATTTGTCTACAGGCACAACATCCATCACAATTTGGCCCCAGTTTCATATAGTTAGCTGTTTTTTTCACCTTTTTTATTAAGTCATCAGCAAGTTTGTTGAAGTTCGAGACATCGCAGTCAAGGTGGTTTAACCAGTCTTGCATTTTCAGAGATAAATGCTGTCTTCCTCGGGGGAAATTCTTTTTCGGAAAATCTTGGTTCTGGAGCGAATCTAAAAAATTATATGAATTTGATAAATATTTAAAAAATAGATACACATTTTCAAATCGCATATGTTTCAAGAAAATATAGAATCATACAATTATTTTTAATTTTGTTAGATGAAATATCTTCCTTCATATCTTTTCCACAATTTTTTATTTGACTGAGATCTGTTTCTGTGATTTCTCTATGTGAATTGATTTCTTTATTTTCTAGCAATGGACGTTCTTCTTTATTATTTTCTCCATTATTTTTTTCTTCTTTTTCTGATTGACTATGTTGTTTAACTTCATCTGTACTTTTAATTTTGCAAGTTTCCCAATCACCTAAACAATATTCACTCAAATTTTTTGTAATAGGAATATGAAAAGAGATTAATTTTGGTTTTGGAGTGGCCCTGATGATTTTTTGTCGCCTTAGTAGATTTTGTCTGTGGGGTCTCCAGTCCACGGGCGTAGGTATGATTTCTTCATATTGGTTGGAAGTAGGAAGTGGATTTTTTAGTTTTGGTTTTGTTTTTGGTTTCCCTACTGAAAATAAAATTTCAATGTAATACTGTAAACATCTTGATAAATATATTCTCCATAAAGAAATTTTGTTTACGTTTCGGAGGAAAGTGAGGATATTTTAGTGGCAACTTCTTATGCAATTCATTTACCAGCTCAGGGAATGTTAGCGCAGCGATGGAAGACAAAATGAGTCTTTCGTTACAGTTGTAATAATTTTCTAAAAAAATTATTTCATTTTTATGAATATTGGTATCGAACGTTATGATTACATTTTTTGAAATAATTTATGTGTATACTGTATTCCTCGTCTTCAAAATAGTTTCCTCCGATGAATCGATATATTTCTCTTAAAAAGTTGACAGCATTGAAATGTGCTTTTCTTTGCAAATTGAAAATAGTCTTGGCTGGAATATAAACAAGTGGGGAAACAATTCCAATCTTTCTCAAACATTTGTATGTCAGTGAAGTCACATTTTCCATCTGGTCTTTCAGAATAGCATCTTCCAAGGCCATCACATAATTTAACTATATCAATAGACTTATACTTATTTAGTTGCTATCTTTTTGAATTTCACTAAAATGGTTTAAATTTCGAAAATATAAATGAGTGATTACTTGATCGTATGATAATTCTTGGTACCATCTTGGGAAATTCACAGCTTCCATTTGATTCATTTCTCCTAGCACTGAATGGT
>JAAMPD010000592.1:0-44048 GCA_025266255.1 Trissolcus basalis | reverse complement strand
CAGAGCAGATCTGATCATGACCTACAAGTGTACAAAATTTCAAGTCGATGCAACTACTCGGAACAATTACCAAAAAAAAAAAGGGACAAAGGGTATCTCAAACGCAGTTCGTCCGGTGCATATTAAAAATTCGTACACACAATTGAGTTGACTTCGCAGCCCTGCAAATTTTTCTCAGAGCAGATCTGATTATGTATGATTATTAATATATAATTATTATTTTTCTGTCAAAAATTCTCAAACTACTATAGAACATATTAAATTTTCATATGACATTTTTTTGAGTGTATGTGGGGGTCAACTCTAAAATTCGAAAAAATTTATTGAAAACTTCTGGCAGGACCCAAATTAAGCATAATAAATTATGAATAATAATTAATTTAACATTATGCATTTATCTAAAATTATATTTGCATTATTCTAGTTATGCATACAAAAATTATGTCATTATTTTGTTTTTAAACTAATCTCTGAAACAATTAAGGAAAGATTAGTGAATGCAAACTCGAATCGGAAAACAATTTGAAAGGAACATCTGTTATATGTATTGTATTTTAGTCCTTCCTTGTCGTTCTTCGTAAAGCAGCTGGCCACGCACTTCCTCCTTTAATCCGTTCGTTCATTTCTCCGTTTCTTCCTTCCCTACTTTTAAGATTATCTTGTACAAATATCATGCATATTTTGATTATTGATATTATCTTCATACCATTCAATATGAAAAAATGCACTTTCTAATTTATAATTTTTTTATTTACTTTTTATATGATTAAAATATCTTATAGGACAAAATCGGTCCATTTCCTTCCATCAGTCAAATTCAATCTTGACTTTCTTTTATACTCGAGCGATATGATTTTGAAATGCAAATGTATTTTTTGAATGGGTTAATTCACTTTTTAACTGTATTTTTAATATTCTACTATCTCAGTGGATAAGATGGACTTGTTCTTGGATGGTGACAACTTTGTATGAGATTCAGTTAATATACTCCATAAAATTTTTATGGATCAGAATAATAAACTTGAGTGCTCACTTCACAGATCCAAAGTTTGTTATAATTATGCCACGTATTTTTTAAGAACAGAAGAACGAACGCGATTGTTTTTAATTTACTGCTTCCGCGAAGCAGTCATTAAACAGAAATTGATGCTCGCACAACAGACATCAGAATATCATATTCAAGTTCTGAATTACCGGGGATCCATTTCGGCAACATTTTTTCACTCCCTGATATATATTTATACCGGTCATCACAGACGTAACGTTCAAAAAGATACCTTCTCCTTCAGTTGTTATCAAACACTGTAGTTTCACCGGTATAAGTGCCAAAGTGTTAATCGTACTATTATATTCACAAGACAGGGTTTACGATCATATCCACTGAGATGGCAATTTTTATACCCTTCATAATTATACGTTAAAATTTAATGCTCTCGCTGTGAAGTGAAACGTTAAATCTTTTTGGGCATTAAAAATCTCATTGAATGTTCTGCAATTAACGTCAATCAAGCTCTCAAACATGTTTAAGTGAAAATTTTCTTCCTTTCAGCTCTATCGGATCAAAGCTCAATTATAATAATTATTGGGCATGCCATTGAAACACTTATCAAGAATCTTCGACCGCAATTCAGTGCCTGGTTTCCTGTAAGCGATGCCGTAAATTCGGTATTACTCAAACCACGTAATACTGTCGGACAAGAGGCGTTACTTCGAAGGATGAATAAAATAAAAGAAGTACAGGAAAAGTGACAATACATGTGTGAAACAATCGAGCGGATTCGTGGAAAACGGGTTACCGGATAATGGTGCATAATGTGAGTATTCACGTGACGGAACTAATGTCACGACCTGTCATTCATTAATTATTTCCTTGCATTAGCCAGAAGTGGTTTCGAGGATCACGAGTCACGATATGGTTTCCGGTATGGCTGTCCTAATTTTTTTCTTTTTTTTTTTTCTATTATTTTATAATTCACTTTGTGCCGATTTCCTCGAAATACCGTTGCGGTCATAACGATGCTCTGCAAGTTGTCCCTCGGACAGCTGCGCTTCTTATCAATTTATTGTCACTCTCAAACTCACGTACAGATGTTTCCACCAGTGGACTCACGGGATGTTGTTTTAAATTACCATGATTTATCACGTTGCAACTTATAGATTTTGTAAACAAAGCCTCCATTGTTCCGTCGGCTGTTTCATGCTACTGCTCGGTTCTCTAATTTGTCTCCTTTGAATTGTCAGTATCGTCTTTTGTTCTAAAACAGGGTCCAAGTGGTGTTAAGTTTGGCCTCATTTTGCCCGCAGAATTTCACAAAACAAAACGTCCAATAAAATTGGTCGACAATGTCCTGACTCTTGATTCTCGTTTGGTCGTTGTTTACACTGAGAAACCGATATCGTACAACTTGTAAGTTTTTCGTATTTCAATGGCAACGACACAAATAGTAAAATTTTTATCATTTGTATCGTAAGTTACATATGAATTGTAATTTCTGTTGAAGATCACCCAAAAAATAATCGGATGATATTGGATTTCAACGAAATTTTTTATTTGCAATACACTCAACTTCAGTGACTTGATTGGTGAGTTGATTTTTGATGTAACAATTTTAGTAGCTTTTCAATTTCTGAGTGCTTTTCAGTTTTTGTTAAAATCAAAAATATCTTAATTAATGAATCCAACGAGGAAATTTGCGATTTGTTAAAAATTTTAATGTTATAATAATCATTAAGCTGCATATCAAATATTTTATGAAACAGAAAAATTGTGATTCCTTTAAAAAAAGGATATAAAAGATTCTTGTAAAAGATATAATGATTATAACTAAAGTGTCATGTTCAATCATGTCGATGAAGGTAGATTGCTCGTATCGACCATGTGCACATTTTAAATTTCGAATTTTTTAAAATGATTAATGAAAAGTACATGATCATTTTGCAAGAAAAAATTTCGTTTCCGTTTATTCAATTTTTAATCGTTATTCAATCTGATTAATCATCGTAAAATAATACATGGTTACGATCATTATAAAAATTTTCTCAGTACAATTATATTCTAACTTTTTTTAATTATTTCATATTGTAATGATCACAATATAACTTGTACCACTATACAATATCGGTTTCTCATTTCCTTTACTGCTTACAAAATACTATAAACAAAATCAAAAACCAGCAATGATGGATGTAAATGCAACTCATTCTCGCACAGGTTCTCATATTATCACGAATTATATTGCACATCGTTCATTTCTTCTAACGTTCTTTTTATTTTGCAGGTCTTCAATGGAATCGAATCAAGTATAAATATGATTCTCATTTTTATCAGTCCAGGAAATTTCCAGCATAAGCGATCACTTTAGTTTGATTCCAGCTTCAATCCATCATGTTAAACACGCTGAGGTATGTAATTCCAGAATAAATCACGGAATTTCTTTTTCATAAAAATGGCAAACCGGTTCGGACCATCGGCTTATGATTTATTTCCTCAATCCGACTTCGAGTATTAGGATCCCAGAATAGAGCTTTTGTTGCTACGATAACGATTTGTGAATTCTTTTTTTTTATATCTCGATTTGAGTTCTGACTAAAATCGTTTAGCAACTTTTGATGCAATCGTTTAGCAAGAACTTGTAGGAGGTCCTGCGCCAACGATCCTTGTTGACCGCGTATCCTCCCACTTTTCTCTGAAGGCAACCGCGAAACGACGATGACAACCCTGAACGCACCACTGCGACAATCATCATCAAATCCTAGAATTTTCGTTTCTCTTGTAAAACACTTCTAAAAGTAAACATTTTCGTTGAAACAATTACTCGGCGATGTTACAAGTAAATGTTTTAGGTGTTCCGAAATTTCCTGTACTTTATTATGTCCAGTGAACTAATGTGAGAAAACTGACACTTGACTTTTTTTTTAATTCACTGAGAAAAAAATTCTATCAAATGATTCTATCGAATAATAATTCATAAATGAAAATTTACTGAACTCTTGACAAATCTAAAAAAATATTGAAACTTGAAGACAATTTCGATGAATGAGCTTGAAAAATTAATATTAGTATAGTAATTTTTTATGCTCAATCATCAAAAGTTCAGTAAATTTTGATAGAATTTTTATCTCTGTGTAGAACAGAATTTAGTTGAGATAGTTTAGCTTCGAGTCAATGAACTGAGAGAAATAGCTGATTTGATTGTTGGAAGTAATAAAAGATGAAAAAATTGTTCATAATTACTGGCGAGTTTTAATGAACAAAAACTAATTGAGAAATATTTTCTTAACTGATGTTCGTGGAAGTTCCGAAAGTATTGACATTGGTGCGACCGGCGTAATGTATATAAAGTGTTAAACTCGCGTCTGAATGAACATAGAGTGCCGACATAGATCGGACAATAGGAAATAGTATATTAAGGGCGATAAACTGTCATTGATCGTAATTCTTAAGAACGTTTAGCGATTCCGTAAAAGCCATTAAATAAAATTTGCATCAATCGATCAAACATAAGAGTGGTGGATGTCACCGCAGAAAATATTATAACTAGATGTTATTGGCGATAGGTACGACTCGGTGTTTCAACGAATCGCGGGATATATAAGAAGCGATAACTTTTTCTTTCATATTTGTACGATCGACGTGTTTGATTTAGATTGAATAATCTTCACGTTTCGCTGTGTTGTTTCTGCTGATTGGATTGGAATATTATTATTTGTCAATTATTGTATTATTACCGGTTGATTTCATGGAAATTTGATTTGCTGTAAAGTGATAAATTGCTTTGTTCGGTTACGATTAAAATTGATTAAATCCATGCTAATTGCTCAGTTCGTAGAATCGCTGATGAATATGCAGCGTATTGTTTGTTCAAGAGTGCTTCAAAAAAAAAAAAAAAAAAAAAATCAATTCTGTCCTGGGGGATGGGGGATTTTGTATTCCATTTTTTTCTCTCATTTTTTTTCCTATTTTCTTTTGCTCGGATAATCTTCTCTTATGAAAAAAAAAACGTATCGAAAATTTATGACAGAAAACATTGTGTGGGTGCGCAACTGAAAAGCGATGATAAATTTTCCACGACAAATTATATTTCGGGAAGTTATGTCAAAATGGCTGACACTTTGATGTTCATTATCTTAGGGGAGGGGGGCAGATTTCGTGCCAAGACGCGGTGAGGAATTGTTTTGCAAACACTTGATTGAAACCCTGGAAACCATACAGATGAGCCAAACTTGAAATCAAATTTCGTAAATTTCATGGAAATCGTTTGTATGTGGAATTGATAACACATAAATTATCCAGCTGCGGTTATTACCAGCCAGCCGAAAAGTTCGTGATTGTGCGTAATACACGTGCAGGTAAACGTTGATGCATCGAACTTGAACAAAGTGTCATTAGTGTGACTATAAAAATCCGACCATGCCGATTTCTTGGAGCCGAATCGGTAGCATGCTTCGTTTAAGTGCATATTATAGCGTCCTGTTTCTGTACACGCAATCATTAATTCGATTCTCATTTTCGTAGAATAAAAGTGCCGGTTAACCGATCATTTGCGAGAATGCTATAGACAGGCCGTAGGACTGTGCTCTAGTTGAAACAAGTGTCTGTCAATAAATAATTTGACGCTTTCACACCAAGCTGTATAAACATTTCCTACATAATTACTGCGTCTAAACACTTTTTTCAGCTGCACCAAAAAGTCATCTGCTTTTCTAAAAAAAAAAAAGAATTTATGTTACACAATATATTATTATTCCTTGCGGTGGTCACCCTCGTACATCTTTTCGTGTCAGAACTTATCCAAACTTTTGACATTTCTTATAACGACTTTGTCCTGGAAAAAGTAGAACAAAGCAAACATTTTGGCCACTATGATACCTAATGGATTTCCGGTTGTGCGATAAATTGGCGGTGAAGGTTGATTTTAGTTTGGTTGTCGTCCTTTTTTTTTCTTTTTGGTTCAAACTGGAAGAAAAAAAAAGTGTTGAAAATACTTGGCATAGTGAACGATAGTGATTTATAACGATGGTTGTCTGCACATTTGTAACGCCACGTCAACGATACTTGATATTATTCATGCAAATATCTCGGCGGGCGCCAAGCTTGTGTTTTGCGCATTTTAAATTGTCACGTACGTCTATCCATCGCCGCTTGGTCAGTCAGCTGGAAACGATAGCGTATGTGTTCTTTGCAATCAGGTCGCAACGATAAACAAGTCGCTGACAGAGTACACCTCCACCGATCAATCATCATAGACACCTTTTCATATTTTCAGCTGCGAATTAATTTATTGCTGCGAATGATGATCATTGTAAACCACGACGATTCAGCAAGACAAATGTTTCTAAACGAATGCCAAAACTTTTTCAGTTGCTGAAAAATGGATACTGCTTACGACACAGGATTTATTTATCCAAGATGATTTTGAATGCGAGGATTTCAAAAGTCCAAATATTTATCAAAGAAAAAGAAAAGGAAGACGTGAAATAGCAACGGCGAGATGAGTCATTATCAACTAGTGCGACTTCCAGAAAATATGACTGGGCGTTCAAAGTCCCGTATTTTCACCGGCGATATCAATTTAGTACCGTAAACACTTCCTTTCTTTGCGGATAGAGAGATTCAAATCGTAGTTCCTGCTTTCCGTATCGGTTTTCAGAAGAGGCCACATACACACAATTGTGCTCGACGATTTCAAGACAAAGGTAACTCGTGTGTGCGACAAGGACGTGATTTAATGTCAATGAAATCGGAACGTGAAATCGACAAGAGAACCGGCGTGTCATTGACACTTTTTATGTCGCTCCTTTTTCCTGCCGAAATTGAAACGGAAAAGTGGTTCGCAGCATCAATCTGTTCTCCGAGTCGTTTCTTCTCTTTCTTCTTCTTCTTTTTTTTAAGCGCAAGTTTTTTTTCTTTTACCGAAAGCTGATAAATCACCGGGTGTGTACTAACATTCATGATTTTAAGAAAAATCGTAAAAGCGAACTACATTTACTCGAAATTAATTCTTTTCTTTTACGATCTTTCCCTCGGTTCGGCATATATCGTACGAGCGTCTTTTTATTCGCGCTTGTTTTGATGCACGAAAAGTCTTAAAACGAAAGTTATGAAGGGCATAAAAATTTGGTATATAGCACGGATAAATTTTTTCAGATGTAGATCCACAAGATTAGCTGGGGCATTTCTTTATGCAAATTATATTCGATGTTATTTATTCGACGTTGGTAATAAAATCTTGACATTTTCCACGAAGCTCTTTGTCTTTACCCGGTGGCTGCTGGAATTTGAATTTTATCACCACAAAATTTTTGATATTTTCGTTCCACCGGAATGAAAGGATGATTGCAATTTAATGAAATTTCTTTTTCATTCATACCGCACTTGAAGGTTGCGTGTAGTTGTTGCGACTTTTTTGTCAGTTTTTTTTGGTTCCATGAATCAATGCGACGGTTATTAATGCACTTTTGGGATGTAGCCCGGTTCGGGGTTTGAATCATAACGAACAGGCGTGCATCGGCATGTGAAAAAAAAGATCGCAAACGTTACTGCAGGCTACGAAACCGATTGGTTCTTGGTACAATCTCAATAAGTCACGCTCGATTCGGTTTGCATGTGCATCGAAAAATCACTTCCGAGAACGTTACAGAGCCGTTTGAAGGCTGACGACAAAGGAGCTCAACACACATGAGATTTCGAATTGCACACCACGCCCACGTGCGCTGCGAGATACCGAGTCAATTACATTCAATCAATTGCGGCGCCCTTGCTGTAGTTCTTGGGCTCCTTTTTTTCTAATATCCTTTTGCTGTTTTGCGTTGGAGTCAACTCCAGTTTTTTGTCGTAAACAAAAAAGACAAGTTGCAAAAAATTTTATCATCAGGGCGAATGAAAAAATAACAACAGGGTGAAAAAAAATGTTTATTCATGCATGTAAAAATAATTGGCCATTAAATCTGAGAAAATAGCGGAAGGTTTTCCTGGATCGGGGCAATGTTTTAATTAACTGTAAATAATCATTTTGACCTGAATAAACACAATGTCGTTAATTTATTCAGCCCGAATAAAATGTTATTCTATTTTTATTGCCGATTGGTAACAATAATTGGTGTATGATAAAAACTCGATAATACGCCTACTTATGGAGGTCACTTGATTACGTCAATTTATTGAACGACTGATTTTTGCTATCTAGTTTTTTTTTTCATTAAAAGTTCCTTCTAACGAAAAACCTTACACAAAAAAAGTAGGACTACTTTTTTTTTATTTTCGCTGTTTGAACTTTTTTATTGTGTTGTGTTTGATATACAACATTTTCTCGATATCGGGGAAAAAAGGTTGCAGCAAAGCTTTTTGATATTCAAGTCATTCGATGGATGATGCAAAATAGAACTCTTTGATGATTTCAATATTCAAAGCGTGGTGGATTTATTTTCATCTCACTTACAGTTTTTTTTTATCTCTCCAACATTTTTTTATCATATCTTCATGAAAAATGAATAATTTGAAAAATTATCAATTTAGAAACTTCTTCATTGAACAGTATCTTGTCTGGGGGGGGCAGAATCTTGTATTATTATTCAATTAAAACCTCCAATCTTGAAACACATGCGCGTAAACAAGCCTGTTAATATTAATGGAGTTTCCAAATGAAATCGGCACATGCGGGATTTATTTTAGTATGCCACGACCGAGTGATAAGTTTGACCGCTGACAATCTGCATTATGCTAAACTGTTCGGTATTGATGAATGACTTAAATTGCTCAACTTTGAAAAAACATTCATAGTTATATCTGAATTGAGTTATGAATCTGAAAGAATTTTTGTTATTTTGAAAAATGACATTCTTCTTTTGAACAGCAACTTAAATTAAGCTTTTCATTATTATGTATATGTGAATTTAATCAAAAATGAATTTGTTATCGTTGTTTTGATACTGTCACACTTACCCTGCCTGTTACAATTACCCCTGACGAATCGCTCTTATTATAACTCCCCTAATTTTATTGTTTGTTTCAGCCCTTTGGAACTTACGACTTATTATTTTGATTAATGGCCCTCATGGAGAAGTCATAAGTCTCTCATTCAACGAATTACATATGGTGGATTATATATGGACTTGTGTGAGGAACAAGAAAATGGGAAAACAACTGAAATCAATTTGATGACGAGTAAGTATTTTAGTATAGAATATATATTTTTTTTTTCAAAATACATTTTTCGAGTAATTCATGTTTTAAGTAATGATTGAAAGATTTTTTATACAGAAATGAAAAAAAAAGTGAAAAGGCAATAAAATTGCCTCCTGTGAGGTTTGAACTCACGACCCCTGGTTTACGAGACCAGTGCTCTACCACTGAGCTAAAGAGGCTTCAGTCCCTCCAGCTGAAAGTATTGCATAAGAGTTTAGGGAGGCCAAACGGTCGAATTTTGGGTGTCAAAGTTGACAGAATTGGCACGAACTGTTTGTCACGCCCATTCTGAGACGACTGAAACGATTCCGTGAAGATTTGATTGCGTTGGCGCGAGGATTTGAGCACGCAATCGAGTGATAAAAAATTAACATATCGATGATAGCGTTACTGGAAAACGTGATTCTTCTTGAACTGTCGAGCATGATAGGACTTACTGGAAATGAAAATAATAGTGACACGCAATGACATTGATACTTGTGGTTTCTTACGAGAACTCTATCAACCGGCAACTTATAAATAAACGTGGATTTCATATAATTGTCATAAATGCGCTTGTTAACAAGCTCCACGAATATAATTGATTCTCGGTATGTTTCAATATATGCGTACAATTACCTTCGCGTGAAAACGAGACGTGAAATAAAAAAGTGGCGTCGTGTGAGATATATGTGGCTTTTTTGAAACCATATATATCATGTGAAAACAAAGCATGAGTCAGTTTCTGTCATTTCGACATTGTTTGTTCCAACTTTTGATTCCTCGTGAATTCCAATTTGTAAAATATTAAGTTACATGAAATGTGCTTTGAAAATAATTTTAATGAAAAGATGAAAATTAAAAATAGAAGTACAATGAGTAGAGATATTGAATAGGTCGGGGATACGAATATTGTAAACCAAGTATTGATTTTATAGGCATCACACACAAAATGGTATTACATATACTGCGATTAAAAAATGCGCGCAATGACGACGCCGGATTGTTACGAAATAAGCAAAAGTAGGTCAACTTTTTCCGAGAACACGTTTGTTTGTAGATTGCAGGTTGATTGTGTTATGACAAGTAACTTAGTGATATGTTACCAATGTTTCATTTTCAGTAGCAATTTGTACATGCGACAATTTTCTAAACAGAAAACTTGTAACTCGCAACCTATTTTTAAATTGTTTCAAAAGAATCTCAATTAATTCACAAATAAAGAAAAACCAAAATTTTTAAACCAAAAAAGAAAAAAAATTTTTTTTTTTCAAATTCAATCTCATTTTATCTGTTTTCTAATACTTATCAAATTTGAATTTTCCCGCCACTCACTCGGCGGCAACTTACAAATTTTCAAATGTCCAAAATTGCATTTTTCGTAAGTTTGGTTTTGAAATTGTTATTGAATTAATGGATGACCAAAAACATGAAATAAAAAGCGTTTAAGCAACGATCCGGTGAAAATGAAACAAAAAAAGAAAAACAGCTAAAGACGCGTCGTATAGATATCCTCGTCGTCCTCGTAGCTGCGCGTTTCCGCGAACTGTTGACAGCCGCACTATTTTGATCCGTATCTTGAACGGTTCTGAGAAGAGCGCGTCGCCTCGGGTTTATTCGAGTCGCGGATGACAGGCCGCGCATTTCACGTGCCTTGAATCTCGTTCGGCGTTTTCGTCACAGCGCCGATGATCGATCCGCAATGAAAACGCACGGCCTATTACGTCATGTGGCCAACGCGACGGCCAAGGGCAACGTCAATCCAACTGGCCAGTTCCTTATTTACCACAGCGCACGTGCTTATGCGCAAAATCTTCGTCCAATGTTTCACAAACTTTTCGATTCTCAAAACTTTTCAATCAATCATGATATCAAAACGACAAAAAATCGAGAGGGGAAGGACAAACAAAACAAGAGAGAGAAAAAAAAAAACGAAACGTTCACTTTCGTGGTATCAAAATTTCTTCAAAATCCGATAATGTGACGTAACCCTCTGCGCGCCCACCTTCGTTCTTTTTTCGTTAAGAATTGATTGGTTCTGACGATTGTGTTTGCCTTTTCATATTTAATTGGAATCGATTGGCAGTCTTACGTAAACGAAGGTGTGAATTTTTAGTAGCGTTTGTCAAAAATATACATAGTGTATATAATTGAGCATACGAACAATGCCGCGGGCGGGCAATAGAAAATAATTCACTTCTCGGAAGAATCATTTTTTCTCGGTACATTTTATTTGCTCCTGCCCAATGAGCAGTTACGGTAACATTCAGTCTGATTGAACTTAGAGTTTGATTGAAAACACATTTCACCAGTATAATAAATACATTTTTCCTGGTAAATTTATTTTGAAACAAATTGATTTTCTCGTTAGCAGGAAGCTGACTTGGTTTCGTTCAAAATGGTTTCTGTCATTTTGACGGTTTCCAAATAAAAGCCACTCGATTGTTATTGTTAATCAACCGATGCCGTTATAACGCCGGCACGAACCTAATTTCTTTCCTTTAATAAAAACTTCTAATCGAAAGCAAACCGATCGCCTTTTGTCGGTTCGATAATTTTCATTTGTTTCTTTTTTTAAATACCTCAAGATAATAATTATCTATTGGTTTTATATTTTCCTTTCATAAATATATTTTGTTTCGTCAAGAAAAAGAAAAAAAACGAGACGAGATAAAAAAAGATGACGAAAAAGTTGTAATAGTGAAATTAAATAGAAAAATAACTTTTGTAATTTATTTGTTGTCGGCATGAACGATCGAAGGATGAAGGATTAAGGACGCTGAGTTTGCAATAACGATGAGAAATTTATTGACAGCACACTGATTGACATTTTGGGCGGATGATTGTGGTTCTGGCGAATTTACATTCACACATGTAGCGTTTAAGGTTTGAAGTCAGTTTGATTAAGCTGTACGAAACGTTGCTCGAAATAATCTCAAACTTCGAAGACAAATTAGCCACTTTGGCTAATCAAAATTTCAGGTCAGACACGTTGAAGTTGGTCTTTTTTTTCTTCTTCTTCTTCAGGAAAGTGTAATTAATTTTCGAGTTGCTGTCAAACGTAAGACAAAGTGCCCGATACATGAGACGAGAATTACTTTTGCAACTAAGAAGTCGCGCAAATGTCAAAGTAGCTGATTCGAAACTTGTTACGCGGCCCGGAAAGCGCCTAATTATAATTCCTATATAGTTGTTTTCGCATCTTTTCAAAGAATCGATTTAATAATAATTTTCGCAGAAATAGTGCATTAGACGCATTTATTCGTCGTCGCGTGTCTCGTATGCTTTTTTTTTAAATATTATTACTTCGACTATTATTATTTTTACAAATTGGATTTTTTCTTCGAACCGGTAAATAAAAAGAATGAAAATGATTTTTTTATTGTCTAACAACTAGGACAGGTTGAACAATCCGAGAGGCTCTGAAAATCGTGAAAAAAAAAAACTAGGCGTAAAAATAAACGGACCAACTAGGATGAAAAGGCGTAAAAAAAGCGTGATTTGATTTACGAGACGAGTCCGTGTGGGTGTTGGAGTGTCATCTGTTTGGGGAATTCGCATCTGAGGCGCCCGCGTCAACGACGACGTATAGCCCGTGTACGACACGGTTTGTGACATCAAATTGAGTTTGCACGTGAAGATGCTGCGTCGACTACTGTCTAATAATAAATGGCCCGCGTTGTTGCGATTCCAGACTTGATAGATAACAACATTCTTGAGTCACGTAGTAATGTTGCCACTTCTGTCCTATCAAATTTGATTTGATTGCTCGAGCCTGGGTTGATTAAATAAGTAGATTTGCTTACGAAGTTATCTCTCTCTCACTCTCTCTTTCGTAATTCAATTTGTCCGATAAAGAATCGCCGTTGACATTTCAATATTCCGTTTCAAAACAATTTTTCATTCGCAACTTTGGTATAAACTTATTTAATGAATTGTTTTCATTTTCCAGATTTCAAACCCCTCAATTATGGGTCAACAAATAGTTTCACTTTTTGCTGTCCTTTTTTCGTTCCACAATCATTTGGATATGACAACGGAATTATGAAATTAAAATTGTTGTATTACACAATATTTTGAAAACTTGTTTCATAAAAAGTTCAATTTAAAAGTTTGTGCCTAGTGTAGGAATCTGTTTTATCGACAGGGATCAGTGGTTTTAGTTCAAGATTGTAATGACAGGTGGCGGTAGAAGATTGTCCTTCTTAGGTTACCTACCTTATCTACATTATCGATCGGTTTTTTTTATTCATAGTAAAGTTACCGATTTTTGCGCGGGTCGCTGGGTTGTAAATAAATCATCAATTAAATTTGTTCGCAAAGTTACAAGAGCTGATGTGTAAGGTAAATAATTATTAATGTCCGCTTTTGTGCGACATTCGCAACACTTCATTTACAAAACAAACAACCGATGTTGTTTAATTGGATTCGTGTATCAATTAAGTTAAATGTTTCGAAATTACGAAAATTTTACGAATTTTTCTTTCATTTAAAATTTGTTCTTTTGTGGATGTGAAAAAGAAAGTGGACCTGAGGATTCATGTTTTCAGATAAATATATTTATTCATTCTCATTCAATATACAAATTCGTCTACGGCAGTAAGGAACTACTAACGCGATCGGTGACTTAACAAAGAACGATAAATCTTTCATATCACGAATCATTGCGAGTTTGGTTACGAGTATCAAGCACTTTTTATCCGCTTTTTTTTTTATTTTGCTTTCTGAATTGCTCAAAATTACAATTGTCTACATCGAAGATAAACAGCACGTCTGCAACATGGAATGGCCTATAACTTATGTGTAAAAAAATATCTGAAGATTATTGTTACCATTATTGTAATTGCTAATCGTATTAATTATTGTTGTTCACGGTCATGTAGTGTGTAGATAGCGTTTTGTTTTATAGTCATATCCATAATTCGTGATTACAATTCATCTTTATTGTATGCATGTCTATCAAGAATTTTTGTTCGCGCATTTGTCCACAATATGATACTCGAAGGCCATCTGCTTTTTCGACTAATGATAGGTAAGCCCGGCAAAAAGCAGAAGGTAACGCTGCAGTACTTACGCGCTAATATATAATGGCTTCGAATTACACTTAGACTCCAGTAATTAAAGCTATGTACAAACAACAAACATCTGCTCCTTGCGATTAGTGAAAAACCCTCTCTCGCTCGCTCATATATTTTTTTTCTTTACAATTTGTACCCACTTGAAAAATCCTGTTCCCATGATTTTTAAAATCTTCTATTACATGAGCTCTCAGTTTTAACTTTTACTTTTTACGATCAGGTTCACTCTTTTGATGATCATGTTCTCTCTATATTTTTTTTATTAAAAAACAATCCCTCCGATAAATTTTGTTCACAAAAAAACATCAATTCCAATGAAATCAACGTCGAAAGTTTTTACCCAAGAAGAATTGAGTTCGCTGGGAGATGTTTTCACGGTTAGAAACATTGGTCTAACTTTTGAAACCCATCTTTGAACGGCAGTTTTTTGGAGCTCGGTGAACCCAAAAATCATGAATTTATTTTGTACTCAATCACACGCGAGCTCTTTTTTCGTCGTTTATATAATACAAAGTTCCTCTCGATGATCGTTATCAACAATTTGTACAATAATTCACCGAACTAATCGCTGTCATTCGTAAAACGTTATCATACGAAAAGCAACGGTTTACATTCAAGTTGGCAGTTTTTGTTTTGTTTGTTTTTTTTCAGAATCGAGTATTTTGAAATGCTTCGAAACGTCCACTCGTGACGTTTTAATTTGATTAAATTATTAAAAATACAAACACAAACTCTGCGAAGGACAGTGTCAACGTGAACAAAAAAAAAAAAATTATAATAATAATAAAAATGCACAGCATTCATGAAACCTTAATAAATTTGTTAATTTATTAACACGCGAGTTTTATGATACAATACATATTGAATAGCAATTTGTAATAAATATACACAAAGCGACAATCACGATGAATGGGCCACGGACTTTTTTCGGGGACGAAAAATCACAATCTTTTTGTCCCCGATCGCTCGTAAAATGAAACAACATTGTTTGCAATTTTTGTCCCACGGTTATAAAAAATTGCAACTCACTGACTTGTAAAATGATGTCGAAAAATCATTGAGTTAAAATATCAATGTATTTGCGCAGATCACCTCTTATCATCCTAGGCGTGGTACAGTTTTTCAAATAACCATTTTTCATTGTTTTTTTTTCGGAGGTTTTTTTTGGTTGGCTCGTATTGTCATTTCATACACTTTTCATCATTTTGTTTCGACGTAGCTTTTAGAGTGGAGGACAAATTGTCCGATATTCAAAAACTGTGAGACAATCGAAAAAATAACACTCCGACCAACAAGCATCTCTCGAAGCAACCCAGTTTTTGTATGTTTGTCAAATAACAGTGTTAATCGAAGTGCATGGAAAGACACTGCCGCATATATCGTTTCCAGACCTGTCCGCGCACATAAATGGTCTTTTATTTCACAGAAACTATTCCATTTCGATACAACGTTTATCCGCAGAACGATCTTTCGTGGAGCGCGAAATAAAAAAAAAAGCAAACAAAACGTATACACAACCCGAGGCTGTTCCCACTTTTCAGAACAATAATAAATAACAAAAATTAAATCGAATCATCATTCCTTCACAAATTAAAGTCAAACATTTTGCTTGGCCAGATTGTGCGATACGGTTCGGGATCTGTCCATAACACGTGCAACTTTTAACGATGAGACCGTTATTTAAAACTTCTCAAATGAAAGCCAAACCGCAAAAGTTTGCCGAAGAAATCGCATGCTCGTCGTAGGGCTTTTCTCGTTACGAAAAAGTAATTCGATTATTTCGCTAATTTTTCTCTCCCGTCCTTGGAAAATGCTCCTGTCCATTTCACCAGCACAAGCACGTTGGCACAATTTGGACGAAATTTATTTGACACGATATGCTAGTCGGAAAATGCCGAGGAGGAAGGAAATGCGAAATTTCGTTTACCGGCGGAAACCGAGAATGTAAATTAATTAAAGAGGATTCATCTCAATTGTAAAAATGCAAGAGCACTCAATGCAATAAAAAGCGCCAACACACGTCATGGTCGGGCCAAATGAAATTACCACGAACATTCTCGGAAACAAGAAAGGCTCTTTGGCGAACGAGACGTATCGAGGTTTCATTTCATTTCGACGCTCAAACATTTCAAATGGCACGTCCGCTTTTCACGCTTTTTAGTCGCGGCACCGAGATGGCAGTCTCTTCGCGAGCGCTCGATGCCCTTTCGCGCTAAACACACACAAACTGGGAGACATTCAAGTGACTGCGAACACGCGCATCCCGACGCGCACCGCCGCGACTTGATTCCTCCGTTACACCAACTCGAATCCTTTTTTCCGCAAACTTTTCTCCCTTTCATCTTGAATTATGTCCCACGGCAATGCTCCATCGCGAGTCTTTAAACACGCCGCATGAATAAGTGGCGCCGACTTGTTTTTGCATACGAATTTGCGTCGGATTAAAAAACTTGTCACAATTTTTCACAATGGCATTTATCCTCTGAGGTTTCGCGTTCGAATTGCCACGCGGGCTCGTGCGATTCGTTGTGTGTTGTGCCTTTAAACAATTAGCGCACCCCTGGAACAATAATCAAGACGCCCCTGCCAGCGTCCCGTCGGAATGTCTAACCAGAATATTATCATAATGAATTGTTCACCCGACCAAACATTCGCCTGACACAACGGGCGGCGATATTTCCTTGACGGTAAATCTATACAGATCGATATATAAACTCGAGCTCCAGCGACTAATCACCAACCCGTCAACATTATCATCGTGATTAACGACACACCGTGGCGCACTAATTTTTCACCACCTTGTTGCAAATCGGTCAACGCACTCTGCCCAACGATGGATTGCCAAATCCGAAATCTCGCTCCGAAAGTGTTATGATTATGATACAAAAGTGCATTGATAAAAATCGGTATTTTCTTAGTAGAAGTAAAAGTTTTTTAGTTGATTTTATATCAATTTTTAACGGTCTGATCATGCCACTAGAAATTTTGAAATATTTAATTTTTTATGTTTGTTATAATTGATTATACTCTATACTTTTTTGATGTCTTTAACTGATCGTGGCTAGCAAAATATGAGATTTTTATTTTATTTTGTTGTGGTTTTTAGCTTTAGAATTCGTGTAAAATTATAAATTGAATTATGTGTCTGTCGATTTTAAAAAGTAATGTCATTTGCACCAACTTTAATGATATCGTATTAGTCTCGATATTAAATCAAAAGAAATTTGAACAGTTGGAAAATTAGGATCGACTTTATTATTACACTTTACTTTTACAAGTTTGACTTTAAGTTGAATAAAACATGAACTAGAATTATGCTAGGATAAATCGAATTATAAGACACTTCCAGTTATACCAATTGTAAAACCAGAATAATATGTTCAATCAATATAGTTTTTTTCTCGCAATTCTTAGTCACGCCTTTTTTTCAGATCTATTGCATGAGTGCTATACAATTTTATTAAAGACGTCCGATTCGAAAATCAATTCTTCAATATTTTTTGTTGCCCCTAGCCGTCCAGCTCGCAATGCTGAGAGCTTTTCTTTGCGATAAATGATTCAAATGATCGTGTTTTGGAGCCGAAGGCACCGAGCCATCGAGAAATCGAGAGGTGTGCGATAAAAAGGTGTCGAGAAAAATATAGATCTACTGACAGTGACGATCCTATTTTTATTTTATTAGTTCCATTTTTTTTTTTTTTCGTTTTTTATATTCCATTTTATTCCCCTTTTTTTCGTCGCACAAAACTCGGATCCGGAAATATTTTATTAACCACGATGGATCGTTCGCGGATTTGCAGAAGAGATTTTACATTTGTACATTGGATTTGAACCACTACCGCTCGGTACAATAATCACAGAAAAATGTGATAGAAATGCGACAATTCATTGCTATCGTATATATCTTTTAATACAATTTTTTCTTCTTTCGAGTTCAACAATTTACCACGAGAACTTTTCATGTTTTTTTTTTCTTTCTTTTTTCGTCACACACGGATTTTGAGATACGTCAATGAGTTTTCCGCTTCTGAGAAATGAAATCCCACCGAGGTGTCTCGAGTTTATTCCTCTTCCAACAATATTCTTACACGTACATGTAAAATGTATTTTTTATCATCTATTGCACGATCGAACGAAACCATCGATTCGTACAAAAACAAGCTTTTGATTTTTCATCCGCATCTCGAAAAAGAAAACTACAAAACAAAAAAAAACAACTTGCTTGTTTTTGTACTTTTGTCCGTTATAGTTTTTTTTTTTTTCAATTACAAAGTTTTTCTTTTAATTACAAAGATCGTTCTTTTTGTTTAATTACAATTTTCTTTTTTACTTGCGAAGTAAAAAGGAAGTAAAAACACAAACAGAATACGAAATCACAACGAGACGTTTTCGCATTATACTATATACAAGTTGGAATATTTTTCAGTGTCCGTCGAATCGGGATGGAAATGCACGTCTTCCGGAGCTGTTCCATTTGCTGATCATTTGTAACGATCGGGCGGTTCATTGTTGCGCCGAGTGCTGATGTTGAATGGCCGAGTCGGGACTTGATGTCCGCTAGAGATGCGCCAGGACCTCGACAGCCGCGACCGGAGGGGTCTGGTCGCCGCTCAGGATAACGGGCTCGGACTCTGTTTGGACGATCCTCACGAGGTTCGCGTCTTTCTTCGAAGGCACCAGGCTGGCGAGAGCGGGCACACTGCTGCGCCCACAGTAACTGGGCGGTCTGCTCTCCCTCGTCGTCCCAGGTGCGGCGATACTTCCGGTGTTCGATCGGTACGTTGGTGGCGGCGACGATGTCGGTTGTAGTCGGTCCAATAATAGTAACCTTAGCCTATACTCCTGCATGCTGGCCTGTAACGACATTCCAACGATAAGCATTTTGGTCAAACATTGTTTTAAAACTCAAATTCAAGTATTTCAATTCAAATAGTTTTAATGAGTATAATAAGAAAAAGGTTAATTTTTTTTTAAATTGAGGTTTTAATTATTATATTTATAAATTTTATATGAAAATATGAGATGTAGCCTTTCATATCGCTTTAAGATTGCAAAATGTAACAAATATACCTCGGATTGTAAATAATGAAATATTTTAAATTTGGCCACTTATGTGACTGAGAGTATGATTGGTTAATTTTTAATTAAATTATGATATGATCATAAGTTTATGATTAAGTTTATTTATCATATGAGTTTATAATTTTTTTCTTAAAATTTGATTTTATTTCAAATAGTTTTAATAAATACAAAAGGTGAATTTTTGTTTTAAATTGAGCTTTCAATTATTGCATTTAAAAATGTTATATAAAAACATGAGATGTAGCTTTTAATGATTGCTTTTAAGATTGCAATATGTAAAAATATAAAATGTACCTCGGATTGTAAATAATGAAATATTTTTAAATTTGGTCACTTTGAATATAAATAAAAATATGATTGATTAATGTTTAATCAAATTATGATCAATAATCAAGCTTATAATTATTTCAGTTTATGAAATATAAAACAAAAGCTCGGATTATAAATAATAAAATGATGTTAAAATTGGCCGTTCTGCATATAGTAACAAAAAGTATACGTGATTAAATGTTAATGAAATTTGAGATATTTCTGATAAATGAGTATTTTTTATTCAAAAACTTGGGCGGAATAATTCTAAAAGTTTTTATAGATAATCATTTAAGCTGCAGTAGTTGGTGAAATTTTAAACAAGTTTCTGCTGTTTTGATGTAAAAAAAATATTGAACGAAATAGATAATTCACCGGGCGCAGGGTTTTTTGTCAGATCCCTTGTATCGGTAAATATGAAACGTGCAAAGTTCAAATGAGCGAACAAAACTTTGAGAGCGCTCGATTGAACAGAAATTAAGAAAACGTTGGCGACGGAAATGCAAATACGACGGTCGTCCCATAATAACACTGCTTAATGACCCTGCTGATCCAAAAACCGGGCGCTGCTTCCAACTCGGTAATTCAATTAAACGAAGCAGTAGTATATTTCATTCGTCGAACAAACCTTTTGACAACTTTTTCATTATTTCCCTCCTCCCCGGTGCCGAAAATTCAGGGGACTCCGAGTTCGCCAAACAAGTTGGGTACAGAGAAAAACTTGTGACGATTTCTCTCCGACGAGTTCGGCGTGCCATTGGCGGACCTCATCGGTTTAATGAAAAGCAATTAAAATCGATTAATAATCCGTATGTATATTTGAACGACTTTGATCGCGTTTCAGACGAGTTTGCAGAAAACACTCTTATTTAATATTGAATTTACTTTGTGTGATTCCGTCAAAAGTTTTAATTGAATTTTCGAAATCAAAGTCTTCGATGACTTATTCCGAGTCAAACCTGAATTTGTTCAATGTTTAATTACGTTCTTTTCGTTCTTCGTTTTATCTAATGCTGATTTATCTGGTTGTTTTCAGGTCGGACAGGAAAGATCATCTCTGGTGATTCTCTGAGAGCAAACACGAGTGGTCCCGAGTAACCAAATATGCATTCCGATGAACAATGGAGCGATGCGATCGACGGAGATCGCTTCATATCCTTCCGTTCGCCTTTCCCAACCGGTGTGGGTGTCCGTTTTGCAAAATATTCGTGAGAAAGTGCACGAACGAAAACACGAACGTGTGCGTGCCAAGGGTAGGCGTCAGCGTTTGGGTATAAGTGTTGTATGATAATTGAATGTTTCCTGGTTAACACACATTTGAGTTGAAAGGGAATTGCTGCCTAATAGCTGCAAAACTTTCAGATCAAAGCCGAAAAGGCTCGGGCATAAAAATTTACCAACACGTGAGAAAGGTGCAAAAATAATGAGCCATAAATAATCGATGAGAAACTGCAGTGCGCAATGCCGCGATGAATTATTGATGCGAATTTTTTAATCACGAGAGAGAAAAAAAACACGATCGGCTGGGATAAATAAATAATGAAAAAGATGATCGCAGTTGCGATTAATTGTGAAATGTAAGATCGATGAAAATTTCAAGGATATCTTTCTGTTGGAATGTTTTATCGAGTAGGTTAGAATGGAAAAATTTAAATAACCATCCATTAAGGTTCGCCAAATAGAGTCGTGGACGGAGGTACATCAAAGATGTATTGAAACGTTTTTAAAATTGCAAAAAAAATCGTCATTTGGAATTCTGACATAAATCGTCTCACTGAATTTATTTCTACTAGTTATGTTGTATATCAGATGAGTTTTTTTGTTATGAAAAACACAACGTGGCTCCGACACTCCCATCTGGTTAGTTGCGTGAAATTTATATATATAGACCACCGGTTAGCAGAGGGTTAAGAAAAATGAATTCCACTCCGGCGTATAATCAGTTATTTTTCATCTGACCCACCTCCGTCGCCCCATCTCGAACACTTTCGTGTCTCACGTGCCATCGATCACGCCCTATCGATTTGTTTGTCACAGAATATAATCGTCATCGATCATCCGAAATAGGCAACTTGCTCGATCATCCTTCATAAATATACGAAACAGGGCGAAGTATATCTTCAGCTAATTGAAATCCGCGCGGATAAATCTCGTCTGGCCGTAAATAACATTAGAACGTGCGCACGATTGATACGGAAATAATGCCTCGCCAACTGGACGTATATCCTACACGTGATTCGAAGCGCGACGAACCGGCAAGGTGGAAAACAGCGGGGCGTGGATGTGTATAAAAAAATGTCTCTGAAATATACCTGATAACTTGGGGGCGGCGTCCTGAACTGGAACTCCGGATAAATCATTGCCGCATACGGATGCATCGGCCTCGCGGGCTGCATCCGGCCCGAGATACCCGCGAATCCGAAAAGTCTGCAATTTTCCCGGCTGGTTAGCCGCCAGGCCACGGCGCTCACAGTCACCAGAACCACTCCTATGCCTGAAACAAAAGTCACATTCTCATCAAGTTCCAACAATCAACCCCTGTTTTCTAAACTATTTTTAGTTTTTACTTTTTATTTTATTTTGTATTTTACTTCTTTTTTGTTATTTTTTTGTGTTTATTCATTGGTGCATTTTATGCTGCTCCACCGTTGCGTTATGCGTTTATCATTTTTTACAAAATCATGATTAAACATTCTTGTCCAGCTTCGTGTTTTCATTTTTTTGTTATTTTCACTTGTTCATATTTATCCAACAACGAAATTTAAACGCGATTGAATGTTTATTAATTTTGCCGAATTGTTCGTTGCGATGATTCGTGATGCGTGTTTACGTATTTGCGAAAGCGTTATTATTATTATTTTTTTTCATTCCTGCGCCTTGAACAGTAAAACGGAAATAAAGATGAAATTGAGGGATTGCGAAAATATATAATTCACTGGCGAATTGAATTCCATAACGGTAAGACGAAAAATGACAATCAATTTTTGTCGGCGGGGAACCTTTCTTTGTACGGGACCAAACAGTAGAATTTAATAAGCAACTAATCAATTTATTTTTTCCAAATCCAAGCACTTTAGACTTCAAAGTGTCCCATTCAATAAGTCAGCGCGCGGATTTCAGCTACGTTCGAATCAAATTGAACCGCGTTCTTTGTATGAAAAACCGGCGGTGAAAATAATGATGGAAACACGTACTATCTTATACCCGCGGCGTTGGAAAAATAATGAAAAAAGAAAAAAAAAATAACAAGAATAAGAAAAGTCATGGAGGAAGTTAAAAAATGGAGAGGGAGAAAAATCGATTTTGTGTTGCACGGCTTAAATCGACCGTCCCGTTCTTTTCTTCCTGTTTCCCCCCTTTTGCAATAGCAGCAAAAAGAATCCGCACAGTTCTCACGAAAACAATTCGCATTATGCAATAATTTAATTTCACGTGTAACCAGCTGACACTTTTAATGGCAGGAATTAACTCGCGTAATTCAGTGTGTGCTTTTCCGGAGGAGAAGTTTTTTTCGCGCCGTGAGTATCGCTGAGTGAAATTTATTTTGAAAAAATCTTTTCGCGCGGAATTAAGTAATTAAGTCGGGGAGATCTCCGCTGAAGCTCGGTAGCGAATTCAATTCGAAAAGCGTACGAAAAAAAAAAGTCGATTGTAAGTCTCTTGACCAAGTAGAAAAATATTACTTCTTTCAAAAAATTTTTCCAATTAGATAATGCGCTTTGCACAAGTTTGTTCCGTGATGATCATTTTTTAATTAACGTTAATTTTTTTTCAACTAATTCTTTAGCTCGAGTGGTAGAAAAAAAACCGCTTTCAAACAGATTTTGCCAAATTGAGTGTACTCGGTAATGAGAATCATTCACTTTTCAATAGAAAAATTAAATTTCTCCGTTCGTGTGTTTCTCCGTTTCGCAATTTTTTTCCACTTACTTTGCCCTTTCTCTCTCTACTCTTCTCTCTACCCAGTTGGCGCTAAATTATTTATTAGCAATGTTATCCCTAATGAAATTACGGTAGTTTAATTGTGATAATTAATTATAAATTTACGGCAAGTTCAGGTTAAGCGCAAACCGACAAACTTGCGCGTTATTTTATTGCTACAACATTCGGGAAGCGACGCCCTCATGTGTAATTGAAATTAGAGGATAATTAGTTCCGAGTTTGCCCCTCACTCGAAGTATGCTATACGATTATTTCACTTTCATGCTCGTTTAAAAATTAATCCCCTGCACTTTTGACATGGATATGTCTTACGGCTAGGGGTCAATTCACAATTTCTGCATTTTCACTTCTCAACTTCCCTTGTAGAAAATGTACAAAATAAAAAATTCAAAAATTCAAAATCCTTAGTTAAAAAAAATTCAAAATAATCACATATCTACGTTTTTGTGAACTTAAAAAACTACATTCATATTAATTGAAAGCCCAAACTTTTTGTTGAATTTTTTGCAATGGCATTTAATCTTTTCAATAATTTTGTAGGAAGAAAAGTAGTAGTTTTTTTTTGTTAGCAGTTTTTGTAATGTAGTTTTTACATTCATATCAATCGCGGACTGACAAGTTTATGAGGAACGAGTTTGAAAATATAAAAGAGAATAAAACGAGAGACCGATATAAAAAAATTACAAAAATATAAAAAGAGAGAGAGAAAGAAAGTAGCGAAAATGAGGGGACTTTCAAAACTAGAATAAGAGAGCTGTTCTTTATAACGGTACGAGCATGTAATGGTCAAAACATCGGAGGCAAATTCGGCACAAAAAATGGACCGTCACGTCGGCTTTGGTTTGGTCTGTGTGACAGTGTTCGGCTGCAAGAGTGTATCTTTGGAGTGGGTGTCGGCTGAGTGTGAGTAAGGGCATTCTCTTCCATTGTGCACGGGATTCTTTGGGTCGCAGGTTATAATCCTACATTTAGAAAGTAACCGAGAGCGAAGCTTGCACGGGCGTTCGTTACTCCTTGCGAAGAATAACGAATGCCGCCACGAGGAGCTCTCGTGCATGTTGTACACATGTCCTTACGCTCATTCAGAGTTGCCACAACTCAAAGATAGTCTCGGATTTCGGGCTCCCCGCTGGCATCTTGTTACTCCTACAGTTTAGAATTTTCAGCTCTTGCCGCGGCTAAAAATATATATTCAAAGTTCAGGATCGTATCTGCGCTTTAATTGCCTAACTGGGAAAAAGTTTTGGCGTTAAAAAAGAAGAGAAAAAAAGAAACTAAGATAGAGAGAGAGAGGGGGGAGATAGAAAATGTCTGCACGCTCGTGAGACGAATGTAATGGCTCAACTTTGAAATCAACTGTATGTAATGCGAATATTACATCTCTCATTAAGTCTGAGAGTTTTTAACTTTTATGATCTTGTTACTTAAGATTGTATCCGCGTGATTTATTAACAACTTCTTTTTGACATTTTGCAGGATCTCCGATAGTTGGTGTGTCACGTTCCCATAATAGCAGACACGTCGTCGGAACGGGCACATTTACGTAGGTCAAATTCGCCGTAGAAATCACCTCTCGTCTCTAACTTATATATTGTTGCCTGGAACATTGGAAACCACGAATAATCAAGATCCGAGGGAACTAATTTATTGCCGAGTTCCACTCCGGCGTTTGGAGATTGGATGAAATTGAAAAACCCCTCAGCGAAAACAATCAGCCAAAGATGATCAGGAGGAAAATGAGAGCGCGTAAAAGTGGACGCGGATCTGCATTAGTTTACCGCGAGGTAAATCTCAACGAGGTGGCAATCACTCAGTTTGTTTTTCGTCCATAATTTCAACCAATAACAATAATTCACGCGCGGTTTTCGCCGAGCTCAAGTTGGCAACACTGCTAGATGGAAGGTGGCGCGAGTATGTGTGTGCATACACCGCTACCGTAACTATCTATCTCGACGGTTTTCTTTCCTCGTTCGCTCGGAGCACGGGGATCAGGGCCGCAAGAGGATCACCGCGAACGAGCGTGACAAGAATCTTAATGCCACTTGTCTGTGGAATTAGATAAAGCGAATTTCGCCAACACAAGATTGATGCACGCCGAACGCATAATTGCGCCCTTTGCTGGAACATTGGCGCTCGTATTGTTTTAACTCGATTCTTGTTTGAGCCCCTGTGCATCACCACGACGACGCCTAATAAATTAACCCAGCCGCTCAGCGACATTTTAGCCTCGGCTCATGTGTTTAATGAGCAAATTTTCGTTCCCTTTGGCAATATGAGAAAGAGGCGACCAAATCGATGTATCCATCGTGACAGCAACTGATGAATCAGTATAATTATGCGTTGCCCCGAAAGATTTTGCAACGGCTAATAATCGGCGTTTGATTTTTTGTTAAAGCCCCTCTCGAGAGTTTTATTGTCAAGCTCCTCTCTATCTCTTGTTTCAGATACTTAATTATTCCCATCGATTCTTTTGTTTGTTCAAATTTTTTCCCCTCGATTCTTTTTTCCCAATCGAGATTTTTCTTTGATCACTTGTTTTTTCTCTTTCTTGTTTTTTTGACATTTCGATTACCAGCCGAGCGTATTTCAATTTTATTGTAAAATTTTTTACCGCGCGCAAAAATGTTTTTTGCTACGTTGGGATTTAAAAATGCGAATTTTTGCATTATAACCGAGGATCGATTTTTCTTGCGTAAACAATAAGTTGTTCATCACATTTGTCAGTTGTTGCATCAGTCGGAAAATTGTTCGACGATTTCTTACATCATATCGGGTTTCCCTGCAGGAAAACAACTATTAAATTAATCGAATTGATTTTTTTTGTATCAATTCAGCCGTGCTTGAGATGGCTCGACATTTATTTCAACTGTTTAGTTCACTTTTTTTCTTCTTTTATTTTTTTGTTCTCAGCTAATCTCCAACTAATGCAATTTGATCAACAATAATGGAATTTGAATTGCGAATTACACCTCTGTGGTTGGATTTTTTTTTCTATTCCTCCCAACTAATTGCACTGAGAGAATTCAATATATGAATTGTTCGCATAAATTCGAAGCGAAGCAATTATATACCGATGCAAAAGAGAACCGATCCTAATCGTTAATAAAGCATAATTGACGCGTTGTAATGATACGTCCCGAAATTCGCAGCTCTATGTGACAGATGACTTATCGCGACGATGATAATCAATAGGTAAAAATAAAAAGTTGAAATAAACAAAATAAAATTGGTAGATATATTGCGTTGGGATGCAAAAGTTGAATACAATTTAAAAAGTGAAATGTTGGGCGCGATGCGTAGAGGAGTTTCGCGAGTTTTAAATATCCCAGTTCGTAATTGAAGGTTTTGTATCGAGAAAAATGATTTTTGTTTTTTCGTACAGACGGAAAGCAATAACGCGACGCTTTTATTTGCACCGATTAGAATCCAGGCTTTTCGATTTTAGAACGAACCAATTAACGATATAGAACTGTAATAACGATGCGAAATATTTGAAGAATTTAGAAAGTCACGGCATCCAATACTGTGTTACGAGAGTGCAGTGACTTTTTTTTTAATAACGAGAATCAAATATCATAATTAAATTTTTTTTATTGTTAAAATACCGCAACTGAAGTGAAAAATTAAATTTTTACCTTTGTTGTCGACTCGCCTTTGATGAAATAATTAGAGCTTTATCTCCCATTCACATGGACTGTACATTGTGAGCAGTTCCTACACAATCTGTTTAATATTTTTCAATTACTCGTTTTTTTCTCGATACGAAAAATCAGGAGCTTCAGATTTTCTTACTCTACCTATAGTAAAAAAAACTTATCACCGCTGTTCCCGACCTTTTTTCTGGACTTTTTAGCACAACTTTTTTTTTGGGGGGGGGGGATATATAAGAGTAAATTAGAGTAAACAAGAGTATATAAGAGTAAATGAAAGTATACGAGAGTATATAAAGGAAAATGAGAGTATGCATGCGTATCTCAGACGCAGTTCGCCTGGTGAGCATTGAAAATTCGTACACACAATTGAGTCGATTTCGCAGACCTGCCAATTTTTCTCAGAGCAGATCTGATCGTGACCTACAAGTGTACAAAATTTCAAGTTCGGAACATTACCAAAAACTAAGTGCAAGTGTATCTCAGACGCAGTGCGCCTGGTGCGCTTTGAAAATTTGTACACACGGGCATAACGAAAAATCAGGAGCTTCAGATATTTTTTAATTAAAAAAAAAGAGCGGGAGAACCCAAAATTAAATTTCGCCTGTGCGACTTTTCCTCGGACTTTTCTCAAACGCGTATGACAATTGCATTTACAACTTCTAATGAAATAATCATGTGGCACATGGCGTTGTGCGAGCAGCCCATGAAAAAAAAACTTTGTATTTATTCCCCTGACCAGTTTTAATTCAGTTTCCCACTTCCAATGAAAGGAAATAATGTAGGAAAAGAGTCTCTATAGTAAACGGACGCTGTGAATTGAGCGCGACTTTCTTCGCATAATTTGCGTACAGCAATTAAGTGAAATAACGTGTACCCAAAGTAAGCGGAAAAAAAGTAAAATAAAAACAAAACAAAAATGAAGGACCAAAAAAAGAAGGGAAAAAGAAAGAGTGTACACGAATTTGTTGCATTCTCCGAACGTCTTTTTATGGAAACATTTTTGCCCGCGCGAAAGCGTTATTGTTGCGGTGTGATTTGCATTCTTTGATTCGCAAGGTTGCAAAGCCTCGCAATCCGCGCGACAAGTTTATTTATGGATCTCGACACGCACACTGAGAGCGCCTTTTGCGTCAGTTTTCGACACGAACGGGCCGTGACAATTGGCGGGTCCCAATGCTAAGAGTCGCGTTGCCCAACGTTAGAATTGTCCAATGCACAGCTTTCTAATTACAAAAAGCGGTTGCGTGCTGGTCGTCCTTTAATTATGTACGTGTTTTGGGACATCGTTACTTCACAATGCATTGATTAATATGGTGGGAAACACACGGCGCATTGTCTTTCCCGGACGCCGCGCACACCGAGCAAGATTGCGCTCCAAGTGAATTCTAATTAGTCAAAAGTTATTCCTTCTCTCGCCCAAATGTTCGCAAACTGAGATTTGTTTCTTTGGGGGCAGAGGGTCATTGGAGTTACAGAATTGGTATCGATCGACGATAAACAATTCCAGTTCGAATATGATTTTTGTTATTTTGAGGTCACAAGAACTCGAAAGACACCATATTTGTGCCATTAAATTTGATATTTTTGTTGAACGTTCTATTTCTGATAGAATTTTTTTAAATTTGGCTAATTCTGACGACAATAAAAATGAAAGTTTGACAATTATAAAATATTGGTTATTTTTAGCTGAGTTCTATAAAATCTTTTGGGGAAATTTGAAAATTGTTCTTCGTAAGTGTTCTCAGACAAAATATGAAATTTTGAAAATGTTGAAAAATTTGGAAGATCCTCATTTGGCCTGAGACACTACCGCATCTTTTAACCAGTTTAACTAAGGATTTGCCAGATTGGTCGAATAGCAAAATGTCGAAATTTTGCTGCAATTCGAAATTTCACGCGACTTATCCGGTATAAATCAGAGCCGTCGATATCAATGCAATTTATAATTTGCCCCCGAGGACCCCGCCCGAGGTCTTCGGAACAATGATTCCAACACATTCGGTTATCCCCCCGAACTCTAACAGAGGATACATCGCGATGAATTATTGATGAGATATAACAACCGGCGAACTGGTGCAATCGAGCAGATTGCGGCCGCTCCTTGGCCGAATAAAATGTATGCCGCGAGTACTGTTGCACGTACATCATCCACACTTTGTAATTCTCTTATTAATAAATTTGATTTTTTCAGCTTCAACATCACGGGAGAGAGGAAGAGAGAGAGAGAGAGAGAGAGAGAGAAAGCAGTTCTGCGAGGAGCATTTGTCATGTCGGTTAAATGAGCCCGGATAGTTGAGAGCATTCGAGCGGTCCAACTGTGCTGTGAAGCTCAAACTTCAAAAGCCATTCGAGGTACGTGTCTGCTGCACCGAGTGAGCATAATGCCGCACGCCGAAGGGACCGGATTGTTGTCGCGGTCGCTGACGTTTCCGCACGCGAGTATCGCGCTTTCGATCCGTCACATTGTAATTGATGTTAATTACGTCCGAGCGAGTACGGAGCTCTTGTCGCTGTATTGTTTCTCGAATCACGACTGGTGCCAATAAAACGCCGTGCAGGTTCTCTGTTGCTAATCATCTTCATCGATAAAAACAGGTATCCTTGAGCTGAGATAAAATTTGCATTCACTTTTTATTGATATTCAAGACATGTTTTCAAAAATAGTTTGTTACAGTTTGTTTTGCCATTGAAAAATGTTTACTGACATTTGAAAATCGCTTGCAAAAAATTTATCCAGTTATAGAAATTAATATTCAAATTTAAGACTTGAAAGCATATCATATTGACATTTTGTTTGTTTGTTACTTGTAGAATGTTACAAAAGTAATTTGGAAAATTAAATTTCAGATGAGGAGGAATGATTAGAACCTTCGCAGATTTTCAGTCGAAATCACAGGTTGCAAAGACGTAAGGGAAATTTCATTAGAAATTCGTTGAGCCTGCCCCCGAAGTACTGATCGCAAAACTTGCTCAGAAATTCTGATCAGATTTTGAGAACCATTTTGATGTAAATTCTTGGCCGAGTTTCATTATATTTCGAGCTGGCTTTCTGTTCACGTTGTACTTGACTTTTGATTAGGGTCATCAGGAGAGTACCTGACACAAAGTTTCGTACAGTTTTCGATCGAATACTTTTCGATACCCAAACTTCTGTCCATGACAGTAAGCTCCTTTCCTTTTCCGGATCAAACAAAAATGTCCGTCGAAAATTTAAATTCAATATCGGATTAAATTTTAAATTGCACGACTTTTGTTCTTGATTAAGACTCGATCGTGTTCAGTTATAACGTCTCGCCAGACGAGCAACAAGTAACAGTTCAAATTAGTATTGTACTGAAATTTTTTTTTTGCCATTTTTATCATCAGTTCATTATTGTTTTTATTTTTTTGAAATTTCTCGTTTCAAATCGGCCAATTTAATTTTCCATTTTAATTACGACATATTTCGTTCAATTGAACCTACTTAAAGACAGACAAAGCTTGGATCCAAATCTACCTTTGACTGAACTTGAATCAGTGCCCTCCACCCCCAACCTGTTCGGTCCTAATTAAACCTTTTAAGTGCAGATTCGAAATCACCGGACTTCAATCAAATTGGTACCGACCTTTTGAGAATTAATTAACTATCACCCAGCTCGATCTCGTACAATCCAATACGCTGGACTATTTCTATTCTTAAATTGCAATACCTCACAAATCAGACCTCCCTTTTTTTTCCTCTCAATTAAAAATAATAACCCGATCCAATGAAATTGTTCCTTCCGTTTATACGCCCTAATTCAAGACGCCCTTCAATTTCCTTTTCCCTTCAAATGTACACTGTTAATACATCTTTATTCTTGACACACCTTTTTATCATCTGCAGGATAAATATTTGATCTCGGAGGTACGCTTGACCGAGTATATCGCGAAAGTTCAAACATCATTAAATCGCGAACTCCGCTCTTACATCCTCATTCTTTGTTTATATGAATTTCGTCCGGAGAGACGACTCGAATATTGTTCATTGCAGATCAGTACCGATCGATCTTCCCCCGTTCGAAATCCCCTCCCCAAATCTCATTGAGGAAAAAAAAGGAGAGCCGATTATTATTTGAAGAACCGATCCTTTATTCGTGACTCACAAACACTCGCTATAATCTTATGTTTCTATTCTTTTTTAGACGACAGCTGCACGGGTCCGGGGACAAAGAAAATGACATTCAAAACATGAAGTGGTGTAGCGAGGTGCGCTTCATCGTTCGCGCCCCACTTGGATTTTCGTGTTTTCATTTCTACGCTGCAGTTGGCGGAGTCTCAGGAACGGAAAAGGGGGTGTTGGAATGCGCTGTCGCAGAGCACCCGGTATAGTGTTTCAAATATAGGCTGATAAGCTCTTCTGTGTTGGAATGAAATTCAGGTTTCACGGTAATTGGGGTAATCCCGCCACTGTGGTTTGTCATTTCGATCCCCGGGGTGCGTCGCCTAAGTATCCTCTTCTGCGATTCAGATTAGTGCATTTCCATTTCCGTTACACCGCCCCGCTCGCGCGAACTTGCCACAGTTTTTAATCATCGGGGCGAAAACTTGTTAAACAGTTATTATTATGTGTCGAGTTATAAAGCAAGACTAATTTCGTTACGAGCGTGTTCGGCTGCTGAAATTGTTCAATTAATAAATGAAAATAGTTTATGCACACATGTTTCTACTGGATATGTAGAAATATAGCTCCAAGAACTATTTCCAACTCGAGATATTATTATCATATTTTTTGAATTTGGAAATAGAGAGGACGAGATTGTTTTCTTTTATATCCCGACAAATGTCAAAACACACTCGTTAACGTGTCTTAGCACATGATTTTCATAAATCCGAGCCATCTGGTATGAAGTGAAATTGAGAGGAAAAAAAAGGTTTAATGACTAATTTATGCAAATACCCGAGGCTGCTTTTGGCGCAAAGATGCTGCCGGCGCTCCATTTTGTGCCAACTAATAAATTTGATCTCATTATCTCACATTTAACGTTCAATTAAGCGAAATAAAAGCGCGACAGGAATATGGCCCCCCTTAAATTATCTGAATAAAATTACAAAACTGTTTGTGCCGGATATTTAATTGTGTTGGTTGTCGAGCCGCCGCATTATCGTGCTCACGATGAAAAATGGATGACTCCAAACAGATGTTGAACACCAATTGGGTCGAATAATATGTAAGCTCTCTGCACCGGATAACACATGTACAATGTATTGTATCATCAAACACAATATGCATTCTGGAAACCGACCATGAGGTTAAGGGTCTATCTATGGAACGTGAACTCGCCGGACGTATGACTGGACGAAACGCTATCTGAACATTTTTATTGACGGAATAATTTCCTTTTCCTTTTTTTGTTACATAATGGAACAAATTATTTTGGTTCACTTACTTCCAATTCGAACGGTCGATTCTATTTAACGAAAATGAAATTAAATTTCAACGTTGCGGATTATTTTTTCATCTAACCCAAATTGGTTCAAATTCATTTTATTTTTAACAGTTGAAATGTTATTCAGTCGTGGAATGTATAACAAAATTTGACTACTGAAAATATGATTTACGTCGAAATTTGATCAAACGAATCGAACTGATTTTCCTTTGACGTTTTTCATTCTGAACTAATATAGTGAAAGCAGTGGCTGTAACTTTAAAATGCATCAAAATTACATCTGCGAAGCATCGTTCTTTTCTGGCGTGGAAAGAAAAAAAAAAAAAAAAGGAAGGCACGAAGAGAGAACACACACAAAAGAATTCTTCGGCGAAGAATTCGGTCGCTTTGTGTGCGACTAAATGTCTTTCCCTTTGCACAGAAAAGTCTCAGATTACTGTCGCGAAAGTTGCCGTCCATACATTAAGTGCGGAGGTCATTGGTCAGCGAATTTTGGACTTTTTGTTCCGGCGAGTATTTTCTCGGGCGCCTCCGCAAGGGTACCAGATAATCAATGTCCTCTGCATCCGGCTAGCAAAAGTGAATCGCCGATAAGGCGAAACAGCGCGCGACCAAACCCTCGCGCGCCCGACATTTATTTTCGACCTTTTTCTTATCTGTTATATTATTTCCGGCCAAAATCGATAACCCAACGCTGACACGAAATATTTTTCTGTCATCGTCCGCTGAAGAGGATACGTTCGATTTTTGCAATTCTTTTATCAGTGCTCGCAGACATTTATCAGAGGTACTTTTCGGGGCAACAGAATAAAAAGAAATGATCATCTATAAAAAAAAGGGAATGAAAAATGACGATGTTAAAAATATTAAAAATACATAAAAAGAAATGAACTCGAAATACAATTTTGATTGAGTTCGTCGTTTTGTTTGAAGGGTTTCAGATATTAGTTCAGGGGGGTTTCAAACAGAAGTGACTCATATGAGAAATGTAATAGTATTTTGAGAAAACGTTTTGATTAATTCGAAAAGTTACGCACCCTTCAAAATGACAGCCATAACATCTATTTTATTGATCTGCCATTAAGAACAGTTTTTTTTCCTTCATCCTTTCATAAACTGCCATCTGCTTGAAAGAGCGACAGTGACTCATAAAGAGACATATAATTTCAAAAACATTAATTATACTTCAATTTCCTTCACGCACACACGCAAACGGGAACAATTTTTTAATATTATTTTAATGAATTTTGGAAAAACAAGTCAGCAGACAACCGAGCGGCATATTTGTTGAATAGTTTATTCATCCTGTTTTTTTTTATTTATCGTCGAAAGTATAAAATACCAGGATTAAAATTAAAAAAATGTAAATTTACTTTTTAGAATATACATGGCCAACGTTTGGAAAGAGTCTGCCATATCAGATACACGGTGAAATTTATAAAAAATTCGCTTGATTTACATTTTCCTCCTTTGTTTCCCTCTCATTTTCCCGATTCATATGTCTGGTGAAATAAAAATAAAAACAATCTCGTCTCGTTAAATATTCATAAATGAAAACAGATTGTAAAATTACACAGCGCGTTATTGAAAAAAAAATTTTTTTTTTTCTTCCCCAACGCACTCCCCGGGGAGCCTTCAACTTGGTTCTTGCACTTTCAACTTAATGTCGAGTTAATTTCTCATAAGCGCAATCGTGGCGACTCGCGGGACGTCAAAATAAGGGCGACGACTGATTCAAATTACTATGAAAGCAATGAGATTGAGAGTAGCTGCTGAGCCAGGAGCGAAATTGCGTTCTCCCATTTGCCAAACGTCTAACTTGGTTTCTATGAGCGAGATAAATAAAAGGTTCTCAGGTCTCATCCGCAATGTACTGGCCGGCAGCGGCGGCAACATAAGCAACGCCGGCGCGCGGGATATAATTTTCTACTCGAGTGCGTTTTAGTAGGTTGTAACAAAGCTCGGGGCGAGGCCGTCCGAAAAAAAGGACGACCTTCCCGTAATGAGATCGCAGTTCGATTTGCCAGCCGAAAGAGAGACAGACGGGGAAAAAAGAAGCGGACAACAAAGTAGAGATATGTACCACTTTCACCGAGTGACGCTGATAAAATGACGGATGGAAAAAGTTTGAGCGCTCGCACGAGGTGGAGCAATTAATCGGCGCCCACTTTTGTTGTCGAAAAATGAGCGCATTTTTATTCAATTAAAAAGTTGCGGGCGGCAACTTTTTTCCCGCCTGTTTTTCGCAGGATGAAAAAAAAGAAAAAACAGGGGGAAAAAAAGAAAAAATAAGAAAAGTGAGTCAATGAGAAAAGTTGTGATACGCGGAATGATTTATTTCCGTCAAAATAGAGTGCTTAAATGAATTCACAGTTTTTCGTGTGCGCGCGCGCTGATAATAATCGCGCCTTTATGGCGACTGAATTTGTTCAATGCTGATGCTAGAAAGTATATCTTAATATAGACTGCTTTCGAGAGCCTATCAATTCGATGCTCAGTTTTCGTAATACCGAGCCTGCTTTGCCATTTGCGTCGACGATTTATTGCGCTTTGGAACATTCGCAATTATTATGCTTTTCCGTCTGAGGATAATGTCGATGATTATTTATATAATGTTTTATCCGCTGAAGAGGCAACAACTGACTTCTTATCTGTAAAAAGTTAAAATTTCAAACGATTTTAGTGCTGCTTTTGGCTTTCGAAACAGAATTATAAATTGTTCGATGAACATTTTGCCTTGTACTCGCGGGTACTTTTAGGATTTGACGAGACAAAAAGAAGAAACGTTTCTATTAATAAATAAAACTTTTACTCTCATGGTGATAGTTTTTATAACTTGCAATGAAAACCGTTTGTACGTTCAAGTTTGATTTCTCGGATTTTTTGCCTCGTAATTGGGAACAAAAATGGCGAAGTTAAATATCAGTGAGTTTATGACGTTGACATGCAAAATATAATAAAAATCATTGCAAACAAATGAAATGATTTTGCGAATCTGTTGAATTGACTCAGCGTTCGATCTGGATGGAAATAAAATACAATTCGACCTGTAGAATAAACAATTCCGATTTATTTTTCACGAACAATTTAACAAAAATTTCACCGCTCGTAAAAATATTACGAATTCAGATGTTTTTGCAATAATTTTTTTATACGTTAAATTTCGAAGTCCCGTGCTGAATATTTATAACGCAATTACTTCATGGACAACTTTAAAACCTTTTTTTTTCGGCGTAACTAAAATTACATAAAATAAATCATGTGGAAAATAATGAGTTGCAATTTTTAAATAAAATTGGTGTTTATACACGGTCGACAATTGCACGTGGAAATGAATTATCTAAATGGCAACAAATTTGATTGCGAAACTTGTTGCCAAACATTACTTTTCGATGACAATTATATACATTACACTTTTCATCGTACAGTGAAATGTAAACATAATAAAAAGTTGAAAACATGATAAACAGAGTGATAACAAATAAAAAAAATGCATAAAAAATGTTGGCACAAAAAAGTTGATGAAAATTCTTAGAAAAATGTTCTTTGTTTGTCTGTGTCTCATCAAACATGATCTGATCTAATATATTCAGATATGACCATGCCTGGAAAATGGGTAGGTCTGATTTTACAAGGCTGAATGAAACTTTATTCAATCAGTTTCTGTTTAAATTGTCTCAGATCTGACATCATTCTAAACTTGTGCACGATTAATATTAATCAAATTCATATTTACTTAATTTCATTTACGTGAACAAAGCCACGATTCCTCAGATCTGAAAATGTGATAATAATACAAACAAATTGTCGATATTCATGCAATTGGAAATTGTATTATTTATTCATGAAATGTCTAATAAACAAAACTAAACGTTAATCCGAATATTTGAAAATAATTGAAACAAACACTGATATAATGAACTCAAATTAGATCTGTCATAATAAATTTTTAAACCAGATTGGAAAATTAAATTTACGTCAAAATAAATTTATTGATGTTACATCGAAATATTGTTATTCAATGTTATTTTTTATCTCGTTATTATTTTCAAATTTGAATAATAAATATTACATTTTTGTATCGAATAATTTATGATCAAGTCTCTCATTGTATAAATGTTTTCAGGTATGGAACACGTACAGATGGAATGGTTTTTTTTTTCAAATTACAAGAGAAAAAAATGCTTACCAATCATGAGGAGTGCGACCGCGATATGATCGCGGCCAGTTGCCCGGAGGGCCCCGAGGAGTGCGCCGGCCCCTGCGCAAACGAGGCCCCCAACGCCCACGCCGAGGATGGACCAGCGCACCGGCGGTGATCCCAATCCACAGCATTGCTTTGGCACTGCGTCCCTGCAACAAGCAGCGCAAACGATCAGCTAAGAGCGCCGACCTACTGACACACACTCTGCAACTTGTACCTCGCCGAGAAAGGTGATCTTTACCGCCTGTTGGACGCAAGACCCACAGAGGAGGGCTTCCTCGAAAAAATCGCACGATGAAAAACGGGCCGTTTTGAACGTAAGAAAAAAATATGAGCGGAGAAAGCTCGCTCATTTTACACTCTAATTCAGCCATTGACGCTTCGTTAAAGATACACACCAGGCTCGATTTTTAATTTAGGATCACTTTTCTTGGAAGATTCGAGGGTATTTCGAAAGGCGAGCTGAAATTACACGGAGACGTTTTTTTCGCGAAGTATAGGTCGCGAATCATTAGATGAATGAATAATTGGTGAAAGTCGGGACAAAAAGTTCTGTTTTGTTTCTCAATTGAAATTATTAATTTCAGAATCGTAAATTTCGTTGGCTCTGTAATTAGGGTCTTCATAAAATCGAGAGATGAATTCTTTCCTTTTTTTTTCTTTCATATCTCGCTGGTATTTACAGACGGAATGATCTTCATTCGGAATTTTCGTTAGTTCCACATATTTGAGGTACAGATTTTGCAAAGTTTGTCCTTTGAATAACTCGCTGATTTTGCTCATAAAATTATGTTCAACAAATCAGCTTGGCACACAAGTTAGCGAAGGTTGGCTTAGAAAATGTAATATTTGCAATTTAAAATCGACTCTGATATACTTGGCTTTGTGCAGTCTTAGAATTCTGATTGCTTTGTAAAGTGTGTAACAAGAGAGAGAAAAGAGCTTGATTGAACGAATTCATATTTCTCATATTTGTATTAATGAAAGTGTAACAATTCTCATGAACCTAGATTCCGAACTGAAAATATCATAGGACGTTCTTTTTTATCTGGTGTCGTATTGTTTCAACGACCGGTATAGTAGTAGACTATATGTAAACGAATCAGATGTACGAAACGTGAATCCTTGAGAAATGAGAAAACCGATCGAATTACGACGGTATAACTATAACGGATAAAATTTTTACTACAAACGCGAAAGAAAACTGGTGCAAAAACGTCGATAATGACGATGTGATTCACGTTTGATACGATACCCGATATCCTTGTTCAAATTTTCTTTCACAATCACATATTTTATCTTTTGTGTTAGAAAAATGGCGTTACAATAAAAAAAAAATACTGTCAAGTTTTTTCTATTTTTTTCATGTTGCAAAGCTCGATGAACTGGCGCAAAAAATATTATTCAAATTTTCCATACCGGGGCTGAGTTTGAAGCTTTTGATGGGAAATTGGGAAAAAAATTCAGTTCATTGTTGTTAATAAAAAAAGAGAGGAGAGGAATCAAATGGAGCGAAATAAAATTTCACATGAACGAGGTCGTGTCGAAAAAGAGTTCAGTCGGCGTTGCTGTCACGGTCGCGAGAACCCGACAGTAACGGAATTTCGTATAATTAATCTCGGTTCAAACGCGAAGACAAATCGCGGGTACGCCTGATCGTGAAGAAAGCGAACTGCGGAGCTCACTCGACGCTTCTTTTTTTTCCTCGGCGACTTTTCTCAACGGTTTATCAAGTCTCGCGAACTTTTTTCTCTCCCCCGGTCTGATCTTTTCATCCGCTGCCAATAACGTTCTCGCCGACAGACTAACCCGGTCATTTTCGTTTGAATTCACTCAACCATGCTCAATGCAAAACAATTTAATCACGTTTGCAACTGCGAAAGGATTCCGGTTATCGTAGCTCAAATTTTCCTTCCGCGCGAGAATTTCTTGTAATTAAAAATAAATTCGAACCCCATCTCCATGTTTAGATAAGTTTTGCAGTCTCGTCGATAAAGTTTCGAACAGTTTTCTTTGGTCGTGAAATTCTCTTAATTAAAACGATCGTTCCAACGGCTAATTATTATGCAGACATTCAGATAACGTCTCATAAAGCCGAGAAAAGGAAACATTCAAACGTTAAATTGAGTCGGGAGATGAAATCCGTTGAGCTGTATTCTTATGTGTAATCAATTTCGTATTTCGCGCCGATCGGGTCAGATATTGTGTCTGATTGGATTTTGTTTTATTGAAAGGGATTTAGTTTGTAGCAAAGCAGTTGGGTAAACTCTGTAGATTCCTCAGACGCGATATCCCCGGTAACGATCTCTTTCAGTTGAAAAAACTTTTTTTTTGATGCCCGAGTTATTTTTATATTCGAGTGCGGGGTTTTTAATTTTCATCTCGATTGGATTTTTTTTTCGATCTTCCCAATGTTTTGTTCCCTTTTTTTTTCTGTGTCGTTCGTTTTGAAAGTTAAATAATAAATGGACATAAACGTTGTTTCAATTTCAAAATCGAGATCAAAAACGTTTCTATTTTACGCGTTGCATAACCAAGACAATTCGAGAAAAAAAAGACTCCCGAACGAGTGACGTTTGTGTCAATAAACGATGAAATTGAAAAGCAAACAAATTTTTCATTTTGCAAAAAAGTTGGTTAGTTAAAATGATGATTTTTTGTTTCGTTCTTGCTGACAAGAAGCATTAATTTGCAGCCGCAATGTGTGCTTCAGCTGACAAAGATTAATGTTGGCTTGTTGGCACATTTTTTTTTACTTATTTCGGGGGCGTATCCGGGTACGCCCCGTGAATCATTATACCCCGTTATTTTCTAATATTTGCAGTTCACAATCATTACGCAATCGTTACAGAATCGCGTCTGTACAGGACTAAACATTAAGAGCGAGTTACTCGGTAAACTTTGATTGAGCCGTTTTTATAGCAAACAGATTAAGTGCGGAGGAAAGTACAATTAATGGCTCTCTTTTTTTTATCTTTTTCTTCTTCTTCTTCTACGCATGTTCAGAGAAAGCGTATCATTTTCCAAGTCGGTTTTATGATTGAGAACTAACCTTGTTTTTTCGATCTTGGAAAAATTTCAATTCGAAATGCATGTTTCTCAAAAATAAAACCAACATGAAAAATGATTACCAATTATCAGACAAGATTTAAAAAGAAGTTGTTTTTGAAAAACCAGAAGAAAAAAAAAAACATTCATTGCCTTCAGAAGAATCATTATTTGACAACGTTTCCCTTTTTTGTATGTCAACAATTACGTGAAATTGTTGGCCGGTGCGACTTGGATGATAATAATAATTGAACGCTGTTGACCGAAAAATCACGACAAATTTGCTGTAATTCTCGTGCGTTGTATATTGACGTGAGACAAACGAGATTCGTGTTGCGCGTCGTGGAATGTCCAAGGTAAAGGCCTCTTGAGAGCAAACAAAAGTATCGCCAGGCCTTCGGAATAGAGTCGATGATCGGGAGAGGTTTCGCGAAAATCGTCGAGCGTCCTTCAGCCTGCGACCGATGGAGAAAACGCGTATCAAATTACATCCACGCCGCATCGACGACATAATGAGCCGAGAGAGGATACGCTCATTTCGATCCTCCCCTGCAGATGGCGTGCAATTTAATGGCTAGACTAATTAAAGTACGATTTGTCGGGAATTCGGATTTTTGCGATCTCAGAGGCATTATTGTTTATTATTCGTCGATTTCAATGCGATGAAAAGGGCGGGGTTGCAACTTTTTTTTATTCCCTCCGAATGGACCGTAATTGTTAAGAGTATACGAGAGTGCAGATGCTGAGTTGCCGACGTGCTTCTATTAAAACTGCAAAATTGATACCTGCCTATTTTTTATAGTTTCCTTTTTTATTTTACTTTTTTGTATTTTGTACATTTTGTTAGTTGCTCTTTTACTGAAAATTTCATGTGAATGTCTGGTTCGATAAAGCAGCCATTAGATTTTAGACAGGATTATGTTAAATTTCAACTGTTATTTTATTTCCCCGTATTTATTTATAATAATTTCAGTTTATTAAAATTAAAGGAATGCATAAATTTAAATTTCGAAATTTGTATGCGCAGAATGGCTATGTGGAAAATTTATCAGATAATTTCTATCGGTGTAAAAAAATCGGTTCGACAAGATTTTGAGACACTGATTTATGTTTCATTTTCTCACTTTGAATCTCAATTTAGTTATTTTGCTTTTAAGAAAACCAGATTCTTTTTTTTTTCTGCGCGCGAGATTAAATTCGAGGAATGTCGTGCAAGCTTAGTGTGCACGGTTGAAGTCAAGTTTGTGACCGAAGGCTCTCCGCACCCAATATAAATCTGGTTATTGGACGCAGCAAAAAGGGTATTAAAAGTTGGGAGCTGGCTTGATTCAGTGACAATGTCCTAGTCGGGCTCGCTCGATTCGAGGGGACGTCTCACGTGGAACGTCGTTATATATGTTGCACGGACGTATTTTTGATTGGATTTTTTCCGCTACGATGCGCTTCGATAGGTTCGCGCGCGAGTTGTCTAGCGATCGTGTCCCAGGGGGAAAGTGAAATCGACGGGCGCGAAGCCGTCAAAGGATGCTGCGATATACTTCACCGCCAAGGCGAAACTTGAAACGAATTATATTCTTATACGAGAGGCGCTTTCAAATTTTATTGATCTTCATTTCTCTGTTATTATGCCTATTTAAATGGCTCGAAAGTGTTGTGACAAATGCGCGCTCCAACAAGAGCGAGCTGCTTTCATTTCTCAGCTCTCCATGAGACTTTATTCATACCCCAGAGGTTTTTCTTCCATCCGACGATTTTCGGAAGAAAGGCGCGCGCAAGTTGAAAGATGATTTATTCAACAGTGACTTCAAAAGCTGGATTTTATTATCACTCAAAAAACATTTCCTTGCGACATTTCGTCGCAACTTAAATCTTTTGTTTTTTTTATGTTCATTCATTTTATAGAGACTTTTTTTTGCGAATCATAAGACCGCTTAATTTTTAATTGAAATTAAAGGCGAGGCGTGTGACGAAGTGTTAATCCGGAGAGAAAAAATGCACACGCTCGGATGCCAAGGCGACATAAAATTTGGACGTACTAAAACTCGTCCCCTGCCAGGAACGAATAAAAAAGCTATTCGCGTTCTAACTCAGCCTTGGCTGCCATGCCGAAGTATTGTTTTCTTTTGCGCGCACCTATTTTTCATACTTTACTTATGTCTATATCCTTAGCCCCACCGTCTGCGTATTTACGAGTGCACTCGCCTTCTTCTTTCCTTTTTTTTTATAGCGAAATTAGGACGTGTTCTCTGCGAATAACGTCACTGAATATTCGGCGTGAATCAAGCGCCATACGTGACAGAAATCCGATAATAAAACACACCCCGCATCCGCGAAAACATTTTTCGTCGCGGCAAATCGCTCGAATAAAATTATCAATCTGTTTTTTTTTCGGTTTTCCTGCTTTCTTTTTTGCACGCGGTCAACTTTGTCTTTCATCTCATAAACTGATTTTAATTCGTTACGCTCATGCAATAAATTAAACCTCGGTTCGAATAATATGAAAACATAATTTGTTTCTGGTCGGGACTATAACTGAAAATTGGAAATTCTCATTTACTCCATGGAAATCATGTTTTATTCTTCCGCGCTAAATTTTTTTTTTTTTTTGTGTTTAATGAATGACTTTTAACGAACGAACACTTCGTAATTTTGAACTTTGACAGTGGCATTAGGGAAAAAGTGCACGGGAATAATAAAAACGCTCCATCGAACGATTTCGGCTCTGAAATTAAAATTCGTCGTCGGGCGAATCTGAATTGTAAATAGGCAGCAATTTTTCGCTGATAATCGAGTTTCAAATGTTTGGCGAGTTGCGCTATATCTGTGCTTATGCTCATCTATATCCCTGCTTTCCGCTTTTATTCGATGCCACGCAAACAGACGTTGCTTTTAGCTTCGCAGTTTCGTGTGTGCTTAAGAGAGCGGCGGCTGCCAAACTCAAATGTTTCGTCCCGACTCCGGTTCTCCATTCGTCTCTAATCCGTGCAACGTCGAAATAACTCGATGAATGCGCCAAGACTTGTGTCTGCCATCCGCGGTGTGAAATTGCCCCCGGTGGCAAACACACGAAATATAAGAGCCAGCCAAGATATAACCCCGCGACTGCTACTCTTTAACCGCAACGATATTCGGCCCGTGCGAAATGAAGAGCTCTTGTACGACATGCGGTAATTGTGTTTTTGTACCTTTTTTGTTTTTTTGAACGTCTTTTTTGAAGAACGAGCTGCGCTCCTTTTGACGGAAAACGGACGCGATGAAAAGGAGAGAGAAAAAAAGTGAGTCGCCCGGGCTTTTTAATTAAAATTGTTTTCTGGATGTTACTTTATCGACGTAATAAAATGTAATATTTATTTTCGCTACTTTATATGTCGCGGGATTTCCGGGATTTTCAGGCCGAGGGAAAACGGATTTTAGCTCTGGCGCCAAAGATTAATTCGTCCTGCGCGCGCCCCTAGCTTTTTTTTTCGACATTTTTATCGCAAGTGATGATGATTTACGTAAGCCTACCGACAAACCGGTTTGCATAATTACACAGGCGGCCGTATATTTACCCCGTGTAATTACACGCTGCGCCAATTAATCGACCCTATTTAGCGACTATATTTTCTCAAGACAAACTATGGGAAAAGGTCTTGTGACGCGTGGACTTGTTTTTTTTCGGGTGGTTCAGTTTTGTTTTAATCGCTCGCACCGTCAGACGGTGGGCTGCGGCTCTCGCTGTGATGTTGGCTCGCGAAACAAATAAATCATAACTTTTGGAAATCGGGGTGTGATATAAAATAGCATTTCAAATATTGTTCATCAAATAAACGAATCGAATGAATGCAAAACTCGGGAAGAATTATTCGATTCGTTTGACTGCGTTTTAATGTAATTGAACCTAGCTGGCTATTTTTTTCCCTCCAAAATAATTTGCCTCTCTGCGCAAAAGTCTGATTAACTTCATTCCCCGATATTTGATCGACTCCAATAAGTCGCGCATCGCTGATTGTCGCAGAACTAATTGATTCATTAATTCGTTCAAAATTATACAGATAAAATAATCGTCATCCGGTTAAAAATAATTTATTTTGTCAAATTGAAAACAATTTGTTTGGATTTTGTTTGTCATTAGGTTTTGTTTTTTAATTCTCTTGTAAACGAAAAAAAAAAAAAAAGTAA
>JAAMPD010000591.1:0-44153 GCA_025266255.1 Trissolcus basalis | reverse complement strand
CGTCAAATTTAAAATTTTCCCAAACGAATGAAAATACATTGGCGCTCGCTGCGCGTGCGCCTGCGATTTTGATTCTCAATTTTCCTAACGAAACTGAATATCAAAAGTATAATTTTGCGACCTGTCTAATATAAACAAATAACATTAACCAATGGACCACACTTTTTTATTATAAAAAAAGATACGACCAGTCGCACTCTTATTTTCACTTTGAATGAAATGACAAATTCCCGTGACCCGTCAAATTTCGAATGTAAACAAACTGACCTGTCAAAAATCAAAAAATAAACCGATGACGCGTGAATTGGCCGCAAGTCCAACTTCAGGGTATCATCAACTTTTTAATTATGGATTGATTATCAAAAGTTACAATGAAAAATGTAAAAACATGCAAAAAAGACGAGAAATCCGGGATTTTTTCCACTATTTTGTTTATAATTCAGCGAAAATTTATTGAAAACAAAATCTGTCTGTACCAATCGTAGATAACTAAATTCTGAACAATTTAAAAAAAGAGAAGGTAAATTTGATGAGAGCGCCCAGAAGCATTTTGAAGTTCGAAAAAATGATTAAATCAAGAACTCGAGAAAAACGAATTCAAAGTTCAAAAAAACTTCAAAGTATCAAAAAAAAAAAAATCAATTATTTTTTCAAAAATTCGGTCATTTTGAGGTTGCCAGTCCTCTTAAGAGATGTGGAACAATTTATTGAACGTACAATATAAACATATTTTTGGAAATTTTGTTTCAGGGTAATGTATTGGATAGAGTCCAAATCCAACGGCACAATTTTTGTAGCCAACCTGAACGGGTCGGAGAAAAGGGTACTGATCACAGATATCGGTTCGGCCTACGAAATGGTTTTGGATCCTAAAGCCAACATTTTGTACTGGTCAAATTTTTACTCTCATCCTCATATCGGATCATTCAACTTGAGTACAAACAAAAATTCAACCCTCATTAGTGGTAGTGTCTTACCCACCAGTCTGACCATTTACAATAACAAACTCTACTGGGTGGAACAGAACACCTTCATTGAAACATTTCATGTATCATCTTGTATGAGGAAGAGAGTCGTATCCTTGAGTTATCCTATGGTGAAACTCGTTGCTTTCGATCCACTTCGACAGCAGGGCTGGAACCACTGTAAAGTGAATAATGGCAACTGTAATCAACTCTGTTTCGGAAATTCGTCTTGTGGTTGCGAGTCGCATTTTACATTGTACAACCAAACGTGTCTTCGTAAGTACAATAGAAGATCAATATAAATTATATTGCATTAGAAATAGTTACATATTAAACCCAAAAAAAATCATCTTAACTGTTTCTGCTTATCTTAACTTAACTTACACAATAATAAAATATATTCACAACTAGTACAACAATAATAATTTACCAAATTCTTTTAGCCCCTCAGGAGTTTCTAATTTACAGTCAAATCGATTCCATCGGTCGAATCCTTCCCACCAACAAAGACAGTCCTGACGTATTTCTCTACAAACAAGACCTCGCACGATCCAGAGGACTGACCTACGACGCAGTGAAAGACCACGTTTACATAATCGCAAGTCACCACTCGATAGTCAAGTCATCGAACGGTGTGGTGCTGGACTACTTGATCGACGACCCATCAAATTACCCTTTCGACCTCGCCCTGGACATCGTGGGACGGATGCTCTACTGGTCTTGCGCTTACAACGATACAATCAACGTCCATCAACTGGACACGAGCATCTACATCGGCGCAATAATCAACGACATTCGGGAAAAGCCCAGGCACCTAGCCATCCACTCGGAAAAACGACTCCTGTTTTGGATCGACTACGGTCAACCCTTCGCAATCAAAATCGTCCAGAGCAAAATCGACGGCAGTGGCCGGCTCGAAGTTGCTGGAAATCTCAATGCTCCCACGTCTCTCGCAGTTGACACTACAACAGACACTCTATTTTGGGCGCATAGCGACAGGATCGAAAGTTCAACATTGTACGGCGACCATCGCAAGATCCTCGTTTACGTGGATCCTTACAACACCCTGTTCCTCTCGGTTTTTCTCGACTACATCTACTGGTTCAACAAACTTCGCTTTGCTGTCGAGCGGGTGGAGAAGAAAATCGCCAGCATCCAAAGCACCACTTTTCTTAGCAAGAATGTCACGGGGATCGTGGCCGTTGAGGTGCCCAGAGATGGTGTCCTGGAGAACCACGTCTGCAGTCCTTTCAGAGGAACCAAGTGCTCGCACTTTTGCGTGGGCGTGAGCGAGCTCGTCTGTGCCTGTCCGCTAATGATGAGCCTCGGGGCCGACCAGAGGACCTGCGAACCAATTCCTGATTGTGGCCCCGACCACTTCACGTGCCTCATTTCTCATATGAGTGGCAAACAGTGCATTCCTGCCCGATGGCGATGCGACAAACGCAGGGATTGCTCCGACGGTAGCGACGAACTTGGGTGCCATTTTTGTTCAGATGAAGAATTCAAGTGTTCAGATGGGAAATGTATAGGTGAGAAGAATATTCAAAAAATGAACTGAGTTTTTTCTTCAAATTGATTTTAGTTTTGTTGAAATGATTTTGTCTTGTTGGAATGAAATAAATTTTGAAGATTGATTTGTAACTTGCGATTGTAGATAAGAAGTTGGTTTGTGACGAGAAGCCAGACTGCGAGGACAAATCGGACGAGAAGCACTGCTGCGCAAAGGAAGATTTCAAGTGCTCCAACAGCGACGTTTGTGTGAGAAGCACTCAGCTTTGTGACAACTGGGACCACTGTGCTGATGGCAGTGACGAGAAACCTCCAGTCTGTCCAGTCGGTGTCAGTCACAGATCGCCCCAGGAATCTGATTCCAACGTCGAGCAGTATGCGATCTGTGCTGCCATTGTTTTCATGATCTCGCTGGTTTTCTTGTGGATCGTCTGCTCACCTGGAAAGGGCGCACTCATTAGAAGGATGAAGATAAGAAAATTCTGCCGATGTTTGAAGTTTTGGGAACGGTCGCAGGACGACGAACCAAAAGAGAATTCGCATAATGACAATGTGATTAATGAGATGAATGCTATCATGATGGAGAAAATTGGTGCGGGACGACATGAAACTGAAAAAGGTAAAAAATAATTGATCAATCAATTTTCAATCTTTTATGTTGATTTTTATGAATGTTATTTTATATTTTTCAGATGAAAGTTCAGCTGATGAATATGCGATAGCAGATCATTCTCAGACATCCTCAATCCCACCGAATCCACCGCCGAGTTTGGTCAGTTTGAGCAGCCTGGCTGAGAGCAATATCAGACACCGAGAAAGCCACACTAGAAGGCAGAAGTATCTGAACCAGCCGACACCTACAACCCCGTACAACACCGGTGCTGAATCAAATGGGTACACTACTACAGAATCGCAATACTACAAATCCGACTCAGACCCCACTAAAACTCACAAGAGGAGTGAAAGTTTCTTCTCGTCCTCCGAAAGTTATTCGGATAATTTGGAACCCGCCGTTGGGTGCAGGGCACCTTATCCTTCTCCAAAATAATTGAAATAGTCAGCAAAGTTTTGCAACATACGAACTCTACTTTTTATCAAAATACAAAGAGAAATATAAATTAATAACTATAAATTATCTATTTAAAAATGAATCAATCTTGTATAAATGTAAATAACATGTAAATAATTTGTAATTTCTTGTATAAATATGTAAATGTTAACTTGTAAATAATAGTGATTTTTATTGAGTTTGGAATTTTAGCTTTTTATTTCCACTTTCCGGAACGACTTTTTCCCGCGTGCTCTCTCTCATCCTGAAGAGCCAGATCCTCGTCCAACAATAACTCGAAATTTCCCAAAGCTTCAGGTGACGGACATTTGTTCCATCTTACACTGAAAAATAAATACTCTTTTAGTTTAAATCATTTTTAATAGTTGAATTTTTGGCTTGAGAAAAATTTACTCAGGAACGCCATCAGGAGGCAATACAACCGAGACAATATTGTCGATCAGTTTGTACTTCAAAATTCTGTCGTTAACTGTCGTCGAAGTTAATGAAGGAGAAGCATTTACCTGAAACAATTTCAATATTAAATTTTGTTTTCAAAAAAAAAAATTTTTTNTTTTATTTTATTTTGTATCTGCAAGACAGTTTACTTCGATCAACCACGGTTTCAATTTGTTATCAATTATTATATCGTATCCGTAACACTCGAAACAGTGTCGATCATTAGCCATTACAGGAGCAACAGCTTTCAGAGAATGCACAATACACCAGGAAATATTTGCAAACAATTTTTCAGTCACGGCTTTTCCTCTCGTGCTTTCCAAATACAAACGCAAATTTTGCACACTCAGTTTTCCACCATGAAGGTTGTTATATTCATCCTGAAAAAATTCATACAAATGTTAGATTAAAAATTAAAATTAATTGTTAAAAATGAAATGTTGAAATGAAGACTTATGAAAATGATTTAAACTAAAGATACCTACCATTAAAAATGGAGAAGGAAATGTCGAGAGAAGAAAATACAAACTGATAATGATGAAAATTAATAGAGTGCGTCCAAATGACGTGAAAATTCGGATGAAAATGAATGGCAAACTAAATTAATAGCAAAAATATGACTCCTGCGCCTCATTAAAAGTATCGTTTCCAAGCGTTGTTTAAAATTAAAAAAATAGCGAGTACAGGCTCAAATACACATCTCAAATGCCTCGCAGCATGAGGGACGAAAAATTGAAATAATTAATGCAAATAACGATGATTAATGTCGCGCGACGCTTTTATTTAACGAGATCGGAATTGTAACTAGTTTTCGTTTTCCTCATCCCTAAGCGCATAATTATAATTAACGACGCATTCGATATTCAGAGTCAGCTTACCCCGTGCTTTTGCACAGAGACGTTCGTTAGATGCACATACATATTATCCAATTCTTGAATGCTCGTGTCATACTTCACCGTGCAGAACCGACAGAATCCGAGCTTAAAAAGATAAGCCTTCAGCGGACGAAAAGATGTTATGAGAACATACAGCCGCAGATCAAACTTTTTACCTCCTATCAATAGTGGATTGTCGATGTACCTAATAATATTTTGTACAATTCATGATTTAGTACAAAAAAAAAAAAAAAAAACTAACAATTCCTATCAATTACAATTTTGTTTAAAATATTTTCTAACGTTTTTTAAACGTACCTGGAAATAACATATGATTCTTTTGAAAGATTAGGATTGAAAGGATTTTTAGCTTCTCGTGACCATTTTTTGAGTTTGCTCAATTTGTTTATCAGAAAAATGCCAGCCCCTTGTGATTTTCCACAAGGTTTCATAATCCATGTACTTTGGGGAGATTTTCTATATTCCTCTACAAACATATTGTAATCTAAAAATGGAAAATCGTTTGGATTTTTAAATTGTCTTAGAATTGATTTTGTGGGTTTTGAAAATATTGATGAAAATTATGTAAACCGGCGGGTAAAACGAATGTTACTGGGATAAAATCAAGGTGCAAATATTTCCCAGGCCCTTCACTACGTTCAGCAAGAGGATTTCCCTCTCGTTCCAAATCTTTTCTGTACCTCTTGATGTTTTTCACAAGAAGATCCTTACGAGTTAGCTCATAGTGATTTGGGAAATGATTGATTATCCTGTAAAAAAATTTGACGTTCGCAAAAAAGGTAAGGAAAACTTTTGACGATTTAAAAAATTTTGTCTCTCACTGATTGTCTCCCATTCGAAAACCTGTTTCGACGCTAAAAATGTTCCTGCATGATTGAGTAACTGCCCTAAAAAATAAAGATTAGTTTTTGAATTCTTGTCTATCAATTCTTTTTTTGAAATTAACTTACCAATAAAAATTCCAATCATCATCAGGCCCAACTTGTGTCCAACCTCGTTTTTCAAAATTGTAAACAATCACAGACTTATCGACATCTGTGCAAAATGTCACTTTCGTCCTATCAATTCCAACTGAGGGAATCCTAAATATACAAAAATAAATTTTAAACTTTATTATTTCCAAGACTAAAAAATAAACTGAATAAACAAATTTATAAATAAAAGTACCTTCCATATATGATATTTAGATTATTATTAGTTGTTTTAACTTTGATATCAGAACTTGCCATCTCGCTCGAATGCAAACAAGTTTGATCGATAAATTTGAATGAGCGAAAAGAGGCACAGTTTCCAGTCCCATTTTAAACAAAATATTTCAAAACAATTTTAATACAAATTTTAAAATCAAAAATAGATAAAATGGTAACTAATTATTAGACAATTTTTAAAAAACTTGAAGAAACAAAAAGAAGTCTAAGGTTATGAACAGAAAATTGTTTTTGAAATTTGACACTCGCCTTTTCGGCATGTTTTGACTTGAAGCTTGAAAGAATCTCGTGGCGCTGTAGTCGCAGTCAAACTTCCGAGGAGGAAGCAAAATCGCAAACTTCAAAAAAATTACGCTCACTGCTCACATCGTTTCATGAGCTGAAAGCCGCTGGAGGTCGTATCGAAAATTAAGAAAAACGAGACGGGAGAAGTGCAAAATTAGGTGTGTATTTTCACTTGTGTATTTTCGACATACCGACGATCAGGCATTTTTCTGTTTTGGATGTTCGATTGTGTGTAAACAAAAACAATTGCCAAGTTCGAAGTTAGATTTCCAACAAGCCAAATGTATTTTGTCTCTCTCAATTATTTTTCTTTTATTACAAAATAACGTTTTTCAACCGACTTATCTATTTTTATAAATATTTAGTGAAATTTAATAACAAAAAAAATCAAACTTGTCAACTGTCATTTTGCGTCTCTAATTTTGAAAGAATTAAAACAAAATTGCAACATTTGGTTATTTTATTTGATTTGTAACAATATAATTTTACGTTTGTATTTTGTTTTTTCCTATTCATCAATAGACTCATTATTCTTTGAAACGAGAATTCATATGGTCCGTGGCAAGTTTGTAAACAGAATAATTCGCCGAATCGTCAAAGTTAAAAAGAAATAAAATAGTTGAACGTTTGAATGTTGTTTTTAGCCAAAAATATGGAAAACAGGGCGGCACTTCATATCTCCCAGTCTGCTAATTACAGCAGACAACCCTGCATTTGCCTGAGGCCAAAGAAAAAGATATGGTGCAGTCTCTGTAATTACTCAATGATCGGGAGGACTGCCCAGCAGTGTCCCAGACATCTAAAAGTATACAAATTTATTTAACATTCTTTTCATTATATAAAATTGAAAGAAAATGTTATATTTATTTCGTACATGCTATAGTTTTCAAAAATTGATATTCTTTTTTTTCAGACTAGTTTTTTGAATGACTTGAGCCATTGCCCGCGATGCAGATCGACACGATATCTACAAGAGGTGGACGACTAGTAATTGTCTGCGAAATCTGTCTTCAGTTAACAGTTAAGTTATCAATTTAAAAATAAGCATTAGTTATTTGCAATGTCAACGATTAACAATTTTGTTTAAGTAATTTAAAAGTCTGATAAAAAGTATGTTTGTGTTGATAAAATAATAAAATAGACTTTTGACAATATATCAGATATTTTTATTAAAACACTTAACGAGGTTTGTACAACTTTTCTACCCTAATACTACAAACTGTACCACCCTGGCAAATCTTTTACGTCTTTTGTTCGATCCATAAATTTCTTCTGCTCGTCTCTCATCGTCTGCAAGTTATTTTCTGCAATCTCGTCTTCTTTTTCTTTTGCCTCGGATTTAAACAGATCTGGAAAAGTGAAGGACTCATTTGCTGGCTGAAAATTTCAAATTAAAAATGAGTACATTGATCAAGTGAAATAAACGATTTGAAAATAATCAAATAACGAAAATACCAAGTGAACATAGGCGAGTTTTTCATCGTCCTTTCTCTCCATCACTCCAGTTTGGAGATTCTTTTTAATCTTGCCAAGTTTTATCCGTGTGTCAACTTTCATCACGGGCACTTTGTAAATTTTTTCCAAATAATTTTTCACGTCTGCCCTCGTCATTTGTATGGCAACGTGAAATGTCAGCACATTGTTCGGTACCTTCTGCTCATTCTTGATCAATTTCATAAACAAATTTGGCAGGTATATTCGTATTTGTGGATTTCCTTTTTGATACAACGGGTACCTGTCAATTAAAACCATTCATTTTTAACAAGCCGACTTAAAAATCTTCTGGTCCAGTTCAAATCATATTTTTTAATGAAAACAACAAAAACACATCTTATCTCAACTTCAATTTTTGGCAAAACCAAACATCAAACTTAATGAAAATTGCTCACCATCGAGATGACATTATGAATAAATAAACAGTCGTTGCTTTTCCAGTCAAAACAATCGATCCTCCCACACCATCCACACAGTTCAATTTGCAATTTCAAATGTTAACCTCAAATTCGGCAAAACGAAAACATTGAACTGATCGAAGCGCCATCTGCGCCCGCAACCTTGGTATCAAATCTGTTTTACCGACTCTTGCCGGTATCCCCACTTTTATATAAAATTCAAATGAAAAATGAAGAAAAATCTCGATTTTAGTTCCCAACAACTGTTTCCAAACCTTAAAACTTTACAAATCAAACTTACTTCAAAATTATTTCTCAAACCAAAAACGACGTACATTTTATGATTACTTGATAAAATTTTTTTCTATTTTGATTTTCTTTTTCTATCGGCCGTTTACAAAAATGAAAATTGAAGTAAATTCGTTGTGTTGGACGAAAAAATGATGCACGAAAAAATAAATTTTGAAAAATGTGGCTGCAAAAAAGGGGAGACTGAGGCCCCGAACGTTGTTGTTTACCGGCCCTGAACTCGCGCTAAGTCCAAGGAACCCGTGGGTCCGGCCTGAGATGGCGCTGTGCTGTCCAGCGCGACTAATCGGGTCCAATATTTTTGTCTGATGTGGATCCGCAAGTGGGATGCTGTGCTCTCGAGCTTAGTCAATTGACAGTTGCCGAAAAGCAACAAGTGTGCGCGGCGCGCAGTCGTTTTTCGGAGAAAGTCCGTGCGGATTCGAGTTGGTTGACATATTTGTTCGCACCAACTGACTCCACTTGGGATTCCTCGGTGACCAGTTATTGTGCGCGGGGATGGATTTTGCAAATTTTCCAAAACTCATCAACGGTATGCGCAAACATTTATTCTTATCCTCCCAAGGACAAAACACACTCGTAAACAAAGACCTTTATTTATTTATCAACATCTCTTCATATTCCCTCGCACCGTTCGCAAAATTTCCAACATTGTTTACTTTCACGCAATTTTTTGCAACTTGGCATACAACTTTTCGCATTGTTATTCATTGTTTTATTTCGACCTTTGCATTCTCCCAACATTGTTTACATTTTTTCAAAATTGTTCACACTTTTTCAACATTGTTTACATCCTGTTGACCTTACATCTTTGTTTTCGACTTCATTTTTTCTTTCGCCTGTAACCCGACGATTTGTTCGGTTTGTGCGACGAAAAAAATTGCCTCGCGCCAAAGTCAAGTTTTATTTACAACCAGACAAAGTAGCTTCATTGTTTGGGATGCAAAATAAATGTTTGCGAACGAACGAGGAAGGGTTTTAATTTTGTAATAAAATTGGCCGTCGGGTTTTTAACGACGCCGGCTCTTGTTTGTTTTGTTGCGTCGTAAAGAAGACAGTCGTAAGGAAAGGCGTCCCAATTGTCACGCAAGATCGAGTCAACTGCACGTGCAGTGGAGGATGCACGCTGCAACGCCGTCGCGTCCTTTCTCTTCTCAAAGTGGAACGCCTCATGTTTTCGGACTTTTGCTCATTCTCACAATCGAGCACTCATTTTCAACACCATTTGTTTACAAATTCGTTTCCATGTACCAGGAACCAGAAAACCTTCCACCAACTTCTTCAGGGGTCGAAGAAGTCGAGGATTCTTCAACCGCCGAAACTTCCCGAACTCACAATTTCAAGACCAAAAAATTTCAGCTACCAAAAATCACGTACCAAATTTAAGTTGATCTGTCATTTTGTAATATTTTTGGATTTCAAAGAATTGTTGTATCTTGTTTATTTATATTTGTAGTTTGACCTTGTTGAAGAATTTGCTAAGACTTGTACATACAAACCACAGTATTTTAATTTATGTAAAAAAAAAAGTGAAGAAAAAACAGGAGATTCAAATTCAAACAAGTTTTATTTGAATTGGTGTGTAATCAGTAATTGGCTAGACGTTTTTTGTGTGTCGAACCTTTTCTTTAAATCAAAGTTTGAGATCAGTGTAAACAGTTATCCGGCACAGATCGGGATAAAAAAAAAGCGTCCTGTCCTTTTGTACTTGCCCTGTGACCTACATCGTGTTCCGAATTATTGACCCCTGTCTAATGTCGAAGTTAGTGTACACAGAGCGTGGTTCTTTTTTTCCTGCTGCGAGCAAAGAAATTTGTGCAAAATGTCGAGTGGAATATAGCGGCGTGTGACGCAGAGCACATTCTTCTGATAATTGGAATGCAGAGGCTGCGTAGCGGTGCACCGCGTCGCACTGTAGCCACGCACTCAGATGTATACTTATTGTACTTTAACACACACCTCGCCCTGGGTATTACCTTACGCGTTGCCCCAGGTTTTTTTGTACCCGTTTGTAAACACTGTTCCGTATACCGATATTAGATGTAAAAAAAGTTCCACAGAAACGAGACTTTACGATTTTGCGCACAAACTGTAAACTGCGAATTTTGCAACGATTATTATTTTGCAACTTTTCGTTTTTATGGGCCTGAAAAAGTTTTGCCAAATTGCACCGAGTCGTTTCGTATATACAATTCCTTCTCACATTGTTGTTATTATTATTATTTTTTTTTTTGTGGTTTATGAAAAATTGTTGTATAAACTTTTATCGGTGTTTGTTATAGTTGGAAAAATATTTTCGTGAGTTTGAAAATGATTTTGATTGCAAAATGTGTGGCGCAAAGTTTTGCGATTCCGAGGCAAAGAAATTTTTTGATATAAAAAAATGCAAAAGCCGATAACTGTACCTGCACCCGTATATCTTTTCAAAACTCGTTTTCCAAGCGTACACAAATTTAATAGCTCTACTTAGACTTTGAATTTTCGCAACATCTGTTTTAAACTCGACTGTAACCAGTAATTAATTGTAAACTATTTCACACTCCTATTTTCTAACTGTACATATCACACCTGCTTGGTTTTTGATTTATTTCTAAATATTTGTACCAACAAGTGTCTGCAGATGAAGTTCTTATCAGTCGGTTGATTTCAATCACACTTCTTTTGATTTCATTTTCATGTTTATCTTAAAGTCATTAAATTATCCATTCGTTTATTTACAACAATCAACTAGATTTACTTTCATAATTAGTTTATTTCCTTTGACATTACCATTTTTCTGGATAAAATTTCTTTTAATTTACTTTTTTAAATTTTGTTATTGTAAAAATAATTTTGTTTTAGTTTATTGTTTAATTGTTTAAGTCAATAAACCATTTTCTGTTTGTTAATTTCGGATTATCAAGTATATTTACTTTCATAATTGGCTCATTTTCTGTACTCTATCATTTTTTGAAATCATTTTTTCTTAAATTATATATAATTTTTGATTTAGTAGTTGAACACGAGCGCGGGTTAAAGGTGATTAGACAACGCATTGTTCACCTCTTCTGGATCTTACCAGAGCGATTAATAAACGACCTGAGAAGGCGGGTCGATGATTTTTCTTCCGGATCCCTTTCACTTTTTAATTTTTCCACAACGTTTCGTGACCATTTCACTGCAATTATTATTAATTGTTCTCAAAACAAAACCCTTTTACATCGTTTATAATTTTAAACCCATCAGTTTAATTTGAATTTGTTTGTTGATAATATTTGTTAATCAATATGTTGGTATCAATTTTATTTGATTTATTTATTCTTTTGTCTGAGCTAATACAAAAAAACTGTGACATGATTGATTCTAAATTACAAAACAACTATTCAATCAAGCGCAATCAACAGATCTATGAAATTTTAATTACAAAACTAAATTAAAATTGTCTTGCAATTAAGCATCGGGTAATGAATTAATCGATTGCAAAACAAATTTTGATCCAACTTGCTATACGATTGCACAATCCAGCAGGTGTTTTATAATTCATTTTAGTCATAGTCTCCTAGCTAAATGCACGAGGGGGAATGAAAAAAAAGGATACTTTCGCCTTGGAACCTCGGCTACTGCCATTAAACCGAACCGCGAGATAAATTCGATCGTTGCGAACAGCATACGTCACTGATTTTAACAATCTTTGCACAAATTAACATGCGCTATCTCGAAATTCGCCATTCGAAAGTCAATTACTATTTTAATGCTCACTCAAATCCAACCATTTTAAAACACTCTTATCTTCCATCAGCTTATTTTATTATCTCGGCACACAAAAACGACACAACCACTCGAAAAATATTTTTACATTCTTCAATTCATAACTTTTTTTTCTCAATGCTTTATTACACTTTTCGAAGCCATTATTCCTAACAATAGAATACGAAACTTCGAAATCCCATTTTTCAAATTCAAATCAGAAAAAACAATACCAAAAATTAAAAAAAAAAAATTAAATTCACAATTGTAACAGTCTATTTCATTTGCTTAGTTAGAAATTAACTTTTGCAATCAGTTTCTAAAATGATTGTTAGAAATTGATAGCAAATCGTGACTGGAAAAAATTAGGAACTAAATAAAAAAAAAATTGTGATTTGCAGGTGTTATTGTTGATGGTTAATTACAGCGCGATTCGTTAATGACCTTCGCGGCTCGAGAAAGTGCGCAACAATTACTTTCCTCACGGAATTTCCTTCGATTCATCCTTTATGTTTGTCGTGTGAAAAGTCGTAGACAAAACCAACATCGTAGAGACACCGGAACGCGTGCCCTCAACCTTTGCTTTCGTTCGTGTCAAAATCTGGAGCAACATTTTCCCGCGATTATAAACAAAAAAAAAGATGTTCCGCGAGCAATCTCTGCTTTTCGCTGTTAATCATACCGCTTGTAAAACTAATTGTCCTGTAAATTATTTTTTTTCTCTATCTCCCGCACTTATCTCTGATGTAAAGATGACACTTTTTGGACTTTTTTCATCATAAAAAACGGTCATTAACACACAAAAATAATGTCTTATTTTAAGATACCTAAACATTTGAAATTAAAATACAGAAGTTTGAATTTATTAGGTATTTATTCTTAAAACTTTACGAATTTAAGATGAGACATACAGTACAGTCAAAATTGCATATTTAAAATTTAATTAATTAATTAATTATAATAATTTCTAATATTTTATGACCAACTCTGTAATATATTGTTAATTTCTGTCTTTAAAATAACTCCATACTACTTTCTAGATTATTTATGCAAATTTGAAGGCTACAAAATTTTTTTCTCGTAGTCCAAATTTGTTTGAAATTTAATTTCTAAATTAAATATTTGATCTTGTAGAAGTAGTCATATTATTTATAAATATTAAAAAATTTGATTATAGATACGTTCGCATTAGTAGATTTATTATAATAAAAATGACAAAAAGTTCTGACTATCTTGCTGAGTTGTATGTCCCACTTTGAAATGTTGAAATTAGACAGTTTAGATGTAGGGGACGGACGCACAACTTTTGATCAAAACGATTAAGCTACCAGTATCTTAAAACGAGACTTTTTTCTTGGAAAGGAATGAATAATTGTAAACGTGTGAAAAAGAAAAGTATGATTTGAGACACTTGATTTTACTACAGTGTGAAACTAATTTGTATGCCATTTTGAATTGCAGGATGCGTTTGATAAAAGGCAGAGATGAACTCGGATGGATCGCTTGAAGGACAGGCGGCTCTTTTCAGGAGCCCGGGATCGACAAGTTCTGTTTCAAGCCCTCAACAATCTGTCAAGTCGGAAGCGTCCTCAACACCTGAGTATTGCGCGGGACCACTCAGTCTGAGTGTTTGCATCTCTGACACTAATCATGAAATTTTGCGACCAAAACCAAGAAGGTAGGCAAAAAACAAAGACGTGCTTGAAAAGTATTAAAATTGCATTCACCTTGTTTGAATGAAAAAAGAAAGATTGAAGCAAATCATTCGAGAAAGATTTTGTCTCATCTGTTATAATAATTTAACTGTTGATTTACCCTGCAGTTGGGGTTACTTTGTGCAATTTTAACAAACTCGATTTATGTAGATTGATTTCGCTCGATTATATTTGTTTCAAGTCATTTTCAATCATTTCAAAATATTAAAATTGAAAAAAAAAAAATTACATTTTACGAAAATTAAGACAATTAAAAAATGAGTGACAAATTGAAATTGAAAAATTGATCGATCTACATGTTTTAATGTTTCAATTTAAAATTTTGAATATTCAAATATTTTCAATATTAATACACGTTTATGGTTTATTCACTAAATAATTGTATGAGGAACAAAAAAATTCAGTTTGAAGCACTTCAATTTAATAAATTATGAAAAGCGAATGTTGCATAAAGTTTCCCTTGATTAGTCACAAAGTAACCCCTTTTGACAGTACTTGATGAAAATTATTAAAATTGCATTCACCTTGTTTGAATGAAAACAGAAAGATTGAAGCAAATCATTCGAGGAAGATTTTCTCTTCTGTTATAATAATTTACTGTTGATAAAGATTGAATATAATGGCGGAGGAGATGTTTTCGCATTGTTTCCCAGGTTTTATTCAAATGGGCGCTTTCTATTTCTATATATCAGATTCATTCGCGGGTCGAATTTGAGATAAAAAGTTGTCTTGGAGCCGAACCGAATTGCGCGTCGTGACTCATTACGAAAATGATCGACGTCGCTCGAACCAGTCCAGGAAGCTGGGACAGTCCACCGGACGAATAGTTAAGAATCCTGTTCGCCTAATTATGCGCTCTTGAACGTCGCTGGCTGTGCCAACGACCTCGAGACGACCAGTTTGGTACCCCCACAAGTACGCGGGACAGATTTTGGTGCGCGTCTTGCGTGCTCCTGATTATTATAATAGTTCTTACGACACTCGTACAAGTATTCTCGCGTGACCAAATCTCAATTCATTTATGCAGTTGGACCTTTATTTTTTGAGCTCACTTTTTTTATGTACAAATAAATGCGTCTGTTGATCATTAATATACTAAACGGTTTAATATGTCTATGCATTTTTTTGTTTCAAATTAAACAATTTAAATGAGTTTCAAAAGAATTATATTTTCTCTTTTTTTTTCTTCCATTATCCGGTTATCAATTTGAGCTGCGTTTAAAAAGTATAAATGAGATAAATTGTATATAAATAACTTTGTATCACACAATGAAGTTGCTTTGAGACTTTTCAAAAATTCTTCCGATTTATCTGAAGTCAAAAAAAGCATTATCAATTGACATTATCGAAGTGTTTTTATATTCTTAGTTGTATTCAATTTGTATTTTCTTCAAATTCTTCTAAAATTGAACTTTCCAAGTTCGAGTCAATTTCAAAGATACAAAACTGGGGAAAAAATTGCTTTTTTAATTCGCATTAGTTTTATTAATCAATGAATCAAAATTTATTTATCAGTTAGATAATGGAATTGCAATTTCTTTTTTTAATATATTAATCAGTTTTGAATAGATAAATACGTATAACTGTTTCGAAGAAATAATGGTTACCGGTTTTGGGTTTCATACGAGCAAAAAAAACGCAGGCCCAATTTCTTCGGCGTGAAAATGATCGGATTAATTCCCGTATTTCATCAAATTAGGATGAAATAGAAAATGCTCGCGCGTTTCGTGTGAAAAGAGAGCTGACGAAGTCAACCGGGGTATCTCGTATAATTAGATATATCTGAAAGTTCCGAGGAAACGATATGGGAACCGGGCGATCAAGATAATGCTCGTGGGAGGATGCACCGACATCGTCGCGAGCGAACTTGCACCTTTTTCATCTGCTTTTTTTTTTACCTCCACTCTTTAAGCTTTGTTCCAAACAATTTCAAACATTAAGATTACAATACCAATTCAAACGCGACAAATTCGAAAGTAATGTTATCAACTTTTAAAAGACACAAAATGAAAAAAATGATATTAACAAATTTCACAAACAAAAAAAAAATAAAAATAAAAATAAATAATTGACGAATTAAATGGAAATCTAAACGTGAAATTAAATTGGATTCTTGTTTTCATTTTTGGTTCAGATGAAATACAATTTTGTGAATAGAGATATTGCATAATTACAGAAGACATGAAAACATGACGTCTTTTGAAAAGATAATATCATAAATTCTGGGATTAAAATGGTAAACTGTAACTTGTATCCGAGTCCTTGGTATGAATTTCATCAGAGATGAGCACAGACAATAACCTTGGGCTCTTCGTTTTTCGCCACCGGCTACTTCCCGTTCGGATTACTCATGTCATAAACCCAACCGTGCTTCCGTATTTGATGGCCAGCCACAATTAAAAACTTTTACTGTAACTAATGTTAATCGCAACATACATCCAAAATACAATAATCAATTTTTTATAATTTTTTACAATTAACATTTTTTAAATTCAAAAACCAAACTCTGTCAATCAGCTTACAATGTTGAATCATTATAATTCCACAAAACATTTTGCGATTGGAATGAAAATTAAATTACGATAAACAAAATTAAACACAATTAAGAGGACAATAAATTCAAATTAATTTAATCTCAATTTTATGAACTCGTTAGTGCAAAAATATAATGATAGATAATTTTTTGTTTGCGGTTTTGTTTTCGAACGTAGATCAGTGTTGTAAAAAAAATTGTCGTCCCATCTAGAATTTAAAAGGCAGCCTAATGGACATTTCAATGAACTGATAACTAGACCTAAGTGTCTGGAGTAGCAATTACGTTATCGACCCCGATTTCCTCGGCGAGTTAATCCGCTGGACTTATTGAAACGGACGCAACAGCAGAAGAAGGTCGTCCCCGATCGCGTGACAAAATCGACCGGACAGCCGTGCTAATCGCGTGAACCGACGACCCCTGCCGAGCTAATTGGCACGTTGCGTTAATCGAGCACAATTTTTTGCGACCAAGATGCCAAATCTTTCCTCTCCTTTCGTCAATGACAAAACGTGTTATTACAAACTTCATCACTTCTTATTTTTTTTCTCATCCAAACTTCCGGTCCAGAATTAAGATAAAGTGTTGAAAAAAGTTTTGAAAATATTATACCAGCTTGTTATATATCTACTATCTACTACCTACACTGAGAGAAAAGAACAATAATTTTTACTAAACTATTTAGTAAATTAGGGACGTAAGACATTTTGAAAAAAAATTATCAAACTGTTTGGTAAAAATTGAAAGAAACTAACTATAGTAACTAAACATTTGATATAAATCATCCAATTTTGTAGTATCTTTAACTGAACAGTTTAGTAATTTTCATTCGAAATGGCTTATATCCCTAATTTACTGAATAGTTTGGTAAAAATTATTGTTCTTTTCTCTCAGTGTGAAAATTGTAATATAACAATGTTCTAAGATATGTATGCTATTACTATCAAATTCAAAATAAATTGAATAATATTTTCCATTTTACTATCACCATTCCTCATAAAGATAGGTAACTTATTTTAAAAAAAAATTGCAATATTAAATACCAACACTATAAAGAAATTGTTTTTAGAGACATCAATTAATAAACAATATTTAATCTCACAATCAACAGTTACAATAAACCAGTTTTTAAATAATAAAATTTGTAAAACAACAATGTGACTTATATCATAGGTATCTCAAAACATTCAGGCCAGCCAGAAAGAGAGCACCGAGAGCCAAAACGTGTTCTGAAGCTCGGCCACAGGCAGTTATTTCCGATTCCAGCGGGTGTTCAGTGAAACAAGCCTTGGGTCTACGCCGCGTCAGTTCGTTCAGCGAATTAAACTTCATACAAGTCCTGTCAGATTCATAATCCAAATACTCCGACGGTGGAATCGTCACAGGTGCAACGTCTAGACGACCGTAACAACTCGAGTACAACGTGTTGACTGTCACAAACAAGAGATTTGTGTGCACCACCTGAAACATCAATTTCATCTTCATATCCTCATTCTTATTTTTACAAATCAACTTTTTGGTCATTTATATTTTTAGATAACCTACTCGTTGACTATAGAAGGGCCTTGAACAGAATTCCGTAACATTCGTCTGTCCCCGATCTGCGATTTTCTGATCCATGACGTATAAAGTCCTCTTTTTATCACAAGCGTAGGGGTAGTGAACTTCAACCGGAGGAGGTGGAGGGTCCGGAGCATCTTCGTCTATGTGTACCTTTCCTGTTACTACAGGCAGATAGATGAACTGCACGAAGTACCATGTGAGCTTGAGAAGGGTCCAGGAAAGTACTCTGTTGATGTAAACCATCGGGTTGAGGATGTTCATCGCTCCTCCTTCAGTTACCTAGAAAGACGATCATAATTTAGAACACAACTTTTTTCATCTACTCATTTTCATTTAGAATGCTTTTTAAAAAGTTATCTTCTAGAAGGTACCCACTGTTCGTATACAGATGGCCTGGTAATCATAGATCTCAACAGCTTCATAAACTTCCTGTCCTACCAAAGATGTCATAACAGCCCCGTCAATTATCCCAAAGAAACTGCCGGTATCGTTCAGATTTTCTGAGACCACGACATATCCATTATGATCGATCAAGTAACAATTGATCCAGTCATGGGCACAGTTTAGTTTCTGATCGTTCGACTCCGAAACGATCTGAAAGAACCTGTCATACAAAGCCTTGACTGGCATCTGGTACCCCACCACAGCAACTGGAGTTTCAAGCCCACCGTCGTGTGGGAAGATTGCCATCGCTGCTGTGACGACGTATTCGCTCATTCCCTTTTTGGAAACTGAAAAATAATATCTTAATAAATATTTGTCTCTTGGAATCATACCATAAAAGACAACCAGTTATAACCTGTTACATAAACACTCTCAGGATCAATGACATGTTGCAAAATGGCTCCTTTGTACCAAGGCTCGTTGATGGTCCTCTTGTACAAATCTCCAAACTCGAAACTTTTCATCTCCTCGGGCATGAAAGCCTCGTTGACCTTCTGCCACCTGGTGAGACCGCTGTGGGTTGCCACAAACCTCACAATGACCTTGTAGAGTTTCGACAGGTGCGGTTGTTTGTCGAGCTTGTACTTCCTGTCGTAGGTGTACTTTGTGACTTTTGCATCGAACACCAACATTTGCATGAGCTCCTCGTCGCAATAGTAGTCGTTCTTATTGAGGGTCTTGATTTCGCAAGTTGAGTGCTTGGTGATGTTGGGCACGTTCTTCATTTTAAAGTGCTCGTACTGGTCTGACCAGTGCCAGTTCCAGTCGTCCAGCATGTCCACGAAGTGTCGCGCCTCGTCCTCGGGAGTTTTGAAAAGGAGGTAGTCCGGATAATGGTAGCGACAGTAGGCCCATTCTGGGTGGACCCTCCAGGATGAACCTTCGAAGAACTGGGAAATTGAGATGTTGAGCTTGTGATTGCGACCGATCTCGTCTCCTATCTGTTGGGAATCAATTTTTTATTATAATTATTATGTGTATAATTGTATTATATTTATAATAATTATTATGACAGTTTATTATTTTTATAAAAAATTAGTATTATATTATAATAATTTCTACAAATTGCTTACGTAGATTATATTCCTTCCATATTTTGGCAGAGCGATGGCAAGACCAAATGGAGTCCCAGGCAATGGAGCATAGTAGTAGTTTCTAGTCTCTATTGTAACCCTCTGACTATCGTCGTAGTGCAGTTTCACTTGTATGTTCATCAGACTACCATTTTCATGATTTACAAGAGCTTGACGAAGTTTCAGAATGTTCTCTCCGTGAATTCTAGAAATCAAATTTAAAACTTCATCAAAACTTCAATTAATGTAAAACCTTCTTGATGTTTCTGTAGAAAGAACTTATAGAATAAGGTGAAACGGGGTAAAAATGATCAGCTTACAAAAGAAAATAGAATCTTTCAGTAAGATTTTTCTTCTAACTTCTTGTAACACGATAAGTTCTTCAGATGTTAATTGCAAATTGGATTATTAAAAACAATTTTATATGCTTTTATTTGTTTGATAATTTGATCTGATCAATTTTACCTCGCTGATCATTTTTACCCGATCTCACCTTATGAACTTGTTTAATTAGAAAATTATAGAAACATGGAGATTAGAGGAGATGTACCTAGGACCTTTGGCATCATAGAGGATCTCGACTTCAGACAAATCGACGCTATTGAAATTGGGTTTCAGTTGGTTGTCGAAGGTTGGACTTAGGGCTGGATGCATGATGATGTACCCATTGTTAGAAACTATGAATCCGTATCCATTGACGCCTAACTTGTAAGATAACGTGAGTCTTCGGATGTCCTTGATCATCACGTCTGTTCCTGCAACTCCAAGCAGGTGGGCGGTTCTTCCAGATCCAGACTCGTAAATTGTCTTATCAAAGACTGGCACTCCGACTGTAGTTATTAGTTTGTACTTCTCACACTTTTTTATGCTGTTTGGATTCTTTTCACATTCCCTGTTGGTCTGAAAGACAAAATTTTGGTTTGAAATTTTCAAAATAGTTGGAATGTAGAATATTCTAATTCTGTATCTATATCTATAAAAAAAATAATATAATTGCAAAGGTATTTTTGAATTTGTTTTAAAATAATTAAACAGTTATTAAGTATGAAAATCAACTACGATTTATGTAACTGATAATCCGCATTATTATCATGCACTTTTCGTCGTTTTTCGTTTTATGTATAATTACAAGAAGATAGTTTTTTTTAGAAATTCTTCATGAAAATGAGTTATATAACTCGAGTGTTTTATTTTCTATTACTACCAATGTTCTACATTAAATCAGGTAATACATTTTGACAAATTGTCATTTTTAACTTGCTAACAAGTCTGTTTAATTTCAGAACCAATTTATTCTTACAAAAATCTTGACTTGTGGGGCGAAATATCTCCACTGTGTACCTCAGGTCGGAGACAACCTCCCATAGACATGGAAAGATTGAAACGACACTCGGCATACAAAATTAAAGCAAGAAATAATTATTAATAAATTGGTTGATATAAGAAAACCAGATTTTTGTTTTACCACCAAATCCGCGTAGACATGAGTCCAAATTACTGGATTTTCCACCGACTGGAGAACCAAAGGTCTTGCCATCACAGGAATGTACTTCAGAACCTGCTCTCTGACTTCTTCCTGGTTGTGAACGTGGGAGTAGTAGCCTCGGTTCAAACAAGCCATCCACTGTATTTCCCTAACGTTCGTCACTTCGTTGCCTAAAAGATAGGTGAACACACGAACAGGGCTTGTGGTATTTTCTATCCAATTCCATTGTTTAAAAACCTAAAAGAACATTCCCCTTTGAGTTGAATAAAATGATATTTATTTAAATTATACTTATTTTGTAAAATTTGAATGTTTCAAATTATTGTACTTTTTTAATACCTCTGTCAGATTTCCAGGCACCCCATCTGTGATCAGCATAATAATTTGGTTACAAGGATTACTCTCGCTGCATCCTCGAATATCTCGGTACCTCTGCAGGATCCCAAATGCCCTTCCAAATGCCTCAGTTAAATTTGCCTGGCCCTCGGGATTCATCTCGGGAACCAGGGACATGAATTTCTCCAGATTCTCCTGGGTTGCGTGGACCAGTTTGTCCTTATAACAGGACACGAGTTCCTGCGTGGTGCCAGAGTAATTATAAACTGCCAAAAGATCGTTATTTGACAGAGTTTGCAAAATTGAAGCCATAGTTGTCGAAGCTGAAATCAAAATGTGTTTTTTTTTAATTTTTGAAATTTTTTTAATTTTAATAAAATTTACTTCTTTCCAAATCTCGAATTTATTGTACATATCTATCCATTTATATCCATTTATATCCATTTATATCTATATTTATATTTAACTTTCAAGTTTTACCACTGTGTTCCAATAATATTATATAGGAAAAACAGTTTTGTACTGCTGCCTATAAGTTTGAATAAATAACTAAATAAAATAAAATTTGTTTGTTGACAGACAAATTTGCATTTTTAAATAAAGAATTTATGGATGACCTATCGTTCTGCTCATTCCTGTCATACTGCCACTGTTGTCAATGAGAATGACAACGTCTTTGCTACAAGTTGAGGCCTCTATAAACCAGCTTCTCAATCGGCAATCGTACTGGTCAACTGGTCGCTCAGCCGGCAAAACGTAATCCCAGTCCATCGCAGGATATATTCGAAGTATCCCATTTTTCGAACCGAAATACTGCCAGGAAAGAGCTGGGTCGCGATTATAGTTGTTTCTGAAGATGTCCTCCAGATCTTCCGACCACATTATATCGTTCGCCACTTTTTGGTCCAGGTCGTGTACGTTCGAAGGAACATGAACGGACGTGTAGTTAATGTTCACAGGGATGTTTGAAAAGTAGTCCAAGTTTTTTAATTCCATTTCTCTGATCAGGAAAGAAGTTTGTATATTTTATAAATTTTATTTTAAATTTCAACATTTTGATGGTATGGAAATTAAAATGAATATTCAAATTTCAGTTGAATGAATTGAAATGATGATTTGAATTTTAAATAGCAATTAAAATTAAAAGATGGTGACATTTTGAATGAAAATATTTTACCTGTATGTCACTGATATATTTTTGTAGGTCCTGTTGGTTTCTTTGTCCAGTTGACTGAATTTTGCCGACGTATAAGTGTAATTATAATCATCCTGCTGTACCCAGTTTTTTATAATGTCTTCAGCAGCAAAGCGAATGCAATTCACCGCGTCTACTTTAGTCTTCAACATTAGTCCCATATTTGCACTTATCGTATTTATTATGTCTTCGCCTGACTTTTTTATAACTCTTGTGTTCATAGTTTTGTATTGCTAAAAAAAATGTAACAACATTTTAATTACTATTTGAAATTAATTTCAAAATGAATTTAAAGTGATAATTAATTTATTATTTCATTTTTTTATTCATTTTTAGCTTACCCATTTTATTTCGTTTGGTTTTGCCACAGCATTTGTGAGCTCCCAAAGTTCCTTACCGATAATATCAGTCCAATTTTGTACTCTGAAAAAAAAAAATGCGGTTAAAATAAAATACTCTCGTCCGATAAACACCATCGAGTAAAAAAAATCAATCCCAGTATTTAACTCACACTTGAAAACTGTGCTCTTCCGATTCGTACTCTACAATCACGATAATGTAAATGAGTAGAAAAGTTTTGATTGAATCCATAACATAAACGTACAACTAATATTAAATAGTTATCGAATACTGATGAATTTATTTACAACCGATGGTTGTACAAATGCTTCTTTTCATCTCACGGCCTGTGCTCGACTGCCCGAACTGGCGTTTATTTTTGGTGCACTCTGATTTATATATACATATATATTGGCTGAAGACACGCGGAATGTGATTCCATAAAAAACCCATGTTTACATGCACTGCCAGGTCGAGATCATTTTGTACATTTTTTTATGATAAAGAAAAACATTTCTTAAAAATTCACTTTTGTACAAAAAGATTACAATTTTTTATTTTCAACATTGATTAAACAGTTACGAAGTGCAAAACGTTTTACATTTTTTGTCAGTTTTACAATAACATGCAGGCGGTACAAATTTAAAACATCAAAACAGGGAGTAGAGTTATAACATTTTAGTTATTGTGCACAAATAGATAACAGGGATGGACAATCTGGAGTTTGTGGAGGTGCACACATTAAATACATCTTTGGTTTTTCATTTTTTGGTGGACATGGAACGAAACAAAATTGTACATTCGGGGGGAAAACGGTGGAACACTTTGGAGGTTCTGGTTTTGGGCAGCTCTGTGGACAAGGTGGTGGACAAGGAGGGGGCAGGGAGGGGGACAAGGGAAGTAACAAATTTGAGGACAAGGTTCTGGACATGATTTAGAAGGCGGCAAACATTTTGGTGGGCAAGGAGGGGGTGGACATGGCAAACATTTTGGAGGAGGACAAGGATAGAAATATTTTGGTGGACAAGGAGAAGGACATTTCAGTGGGCACGGAGGAGGACATTTTGGTGGACATGGAGGGGGAAGACAAAGTTGCACACAATATTTTGGTGGGCAGGGAGGGGGAGGACAAGGCGGAGGACATTTTGGTGGGCAAACAGGAGGTGGACATGGGGGCAAACATTTTGGCGGACAAAGTACGGGTGAACAGCAGGGGTTTGGTGAACAAGAAAGAATAGGATTGCATTTGAGCTGGCAGAGGTGATCCAAAGCTTCGCTTCGTTTTTCATCGGCCTTTTTGAAGTTCCGCAAAGCCACCTCCTCGTCACCGAAATCAGTGAGCTTGATAAGAGCCCGTTGACCTGGACAGCAAACAGGGTAGAGTTTGGTCATGCATTCGGGTCTCCCCATACAGTCCATTATGAAACAACGATCCTGCAGTCCGTTCCTCTTGATGCACTCGCATTTGTAGAAAATACTTGATCGAAATTCGTAACTTTTTACACATTTCAGTGGGGCCTGAACAGAAAAAGATTCAACGTTTTAAAACATTCGTGAATTTTAAACCATGAACTTTTTGATAAGAAAATTTGTATTTTTGCTTCCACATCTCACATTTTGATTTTAATTTTTGATGCTAATGTTAAAAGGTGAAATATAATTTCGTGTTTGATTTTATTTCAAAAATTGATATGACTTGGAGTTTTTAGACGTTTATTTTAAAAAATCAAACTATATATTTGGTTTTTCATATTTTGTTTGTTATAGTTTTTTAAATGGTGGTTTAAAATTTTGAATGTTAATGATTCTGATTTTACATTTCTCTCTGGTTTTTTTTATTAAAACTTTTTAATGAAACTTACTCCACAACCGTTAGCTTGACTTTCTGACTTGTAGCAAATAATTTTTGGAGCTGTCGACTGGTTTTGATCCCACTCACATGGGTTCCTAAATAAACATTTAATGAAATTTATTTATTATCATGTTTCTTTTACTAATTTTATAAAAGAGACGTGATAATTTATTTACCTCCGTTCCATCGACACAATCAAACATTTCAACTGCTGCAAAAGTTCCCGCCTGCGATCACAGTTCGAATTATCTCCGTCGCACGTCATATTGAAATTGCTTTTTTATATAATTTTGTAATTATTAATTGTCAAAAAGACAAATTAAACTCAGAATTTTGTATCAAAACCGAACTCGCTGGCAAATTTAAAACTTATGTCATGACGCTAAAATTTTTTTTCGCAATGAAAATAACAGTTGAATATTCGTGACATTTGGAATGCGCGGGATTGAAATTAACGAATTTCAAATTTTCAAACCAAACCAAAATGAAAACAAACATGATTTTATTTATTAAAAATATTTTTCCACAAATATATTTTTATTTAACAAGTTCGTTGATTATTTATTAGTTAATTAACAAAATGATATAATAAAAACGTTTCTCAGATTCTGAGAACAAATTTTGAATTTCGCCACGAGAGGCGCCACCGTCGAGGCGCTGAAAATTCCATGTCCGCGGCGGTTCAGTGTTACGGTTTCTTTTCATCTTTGCTGTTTCAAGGTATGTACATATTTTGACGAAAATCTCTTGAAAATCCGGCGAATCTTGGATTCGCAACGACCGGTTGACTTTGCGAAACGAAAATAATTGCAGCCGACCTGTCCGGCCGTTGCGGGGGACGGATATTTTTTCTTCGTCGCCTTTAATTGTCCGAGGTAAAACGAAGAAAATAGTGTGCTCGCAGAGAGACATTGTTTGACCAGTGTCATGCTGTTTCTCTCTCTCGCTTGACAGGCGCGCGTATTTTCATCGCAATTTGCAACACGTGGAATCCAATTTTTCACTAAAATTGCAATATTTTAAATAGTCATTAGTCAAATTTCGTAACAAAAATGTCAGTCTCTTGACTCTGTTTCAATCATGTACACAATCTAACTCTCGGGAACGAAAACATCCACTTAACCTTGCCTGCAGATGTTTCAAAATAATTTTTTGTATTTGTTTTGATAGAAAACACTTTAATCTACTTTGAACCGGAATCAGAATGTTATTGTTTATCATTTAAAAAATTGCTCCATTGTAAACATAACCTATCTTTTCAATTCGGTTCTGTTTGTTAAGTTGAAATTGTTTGCCAATTAGAACAACGTTTAATTAGAGGTTATGTTGTTGTTTGAAATCATTAGTTTGAAACTGAATTTTGAATTTTTGTATTTTTGCAGATGGTTGAGGGAGACGCAAAGAAGACCGTTACGGCCAAGAAGCCAGGAAAGGCTCGCAACTATGATCTGGGAAATGGAGTGTACAGGTTCAGCCGCACTCGGATGTTCCACAAAAAAGCTTTGTACAAGTTTTTAGGAAAGAAGACTCCCAAAACTGTAAGTTGAAATTTCAATTTTCATGCAAAAATGTGCGTCTTGCACGTTGCCTCTCAAATTTAATTTAACTACTTTTCAGTTATCAAATTATAACATTCAGTTTGATGATTTTGAGTACAAACTAATTAGTGTGTTTTTTTGTAGGCTAAACCTAAGAAACCCGACGTGGTCAAAAAACAAATCTCTGGCGAGAAAAATGGTGAATTCAGAATGGTCGCAGTTAAAAAATCGCGTGCAAATTATCAAACCGTAGACCCAATCAAGGTGCACCACGCGAAAAAATGTTTCAAGGACCACACCAGGTACACCAGACCTAGCTTGAAACCAGGAACCATCTGCATTTTGCTTGCTGGACCACACAAGGGAAAACGCGTCGTCTTCCTTAAGACTCTCAAAAGCGGATTACTCCTTGTCAATGGTAAATGATTTCTTTAATCTAAAATCTTCATATTTCAAGAAACCATATTTCATCAACCCATAAGAAAAATTAAGAATTGTATAATTTAATTAAATTTCATTTATTTATAAAATAAATTTTTGAATTGTAGGACCTTTCTTGATCAACGGCTGCCCATTGAGACGAGTAAGCCAAAACTACGTTATCGCCACCTCGACGAGAATAAAGTTGGTTGAAAAGTTACCGAAACACCTGAATGACGATTACTTCAAACGCAAGCGTGAGAAGCGTCTGAAAAAGGCGGAGGGTTCAATCTTCTCGCAAAAGAAGGAAGGGTACAAGCCTTCAGACACCAGAAAGGCTGACCAGAAAGTCGTTGACAAGATCGTGCTTAAGTCCATCAAAGCGAACCAGGACAAAAAAATGCTGTACACCTACTTGTCTGCTATGTTCGGTTTGCGAAGCAGCCAGTATCCGCACAGAATGAAGTTCTAAAGTGTACATATGCGATGCGGATGAAGGTTAATAAAGTTTTAATACAAAACTTCAGTCTGACTTTATTTCTTTGAACCATACATGAAAAACCAAACAACATAATTAGGCCTAGGTGTTTTCAGATAAAAAAAATCAATGATACAAATTTTGTTACAATAAAATGGAAAAGATTTTGCAGATGATATGTAAATGTAAAGTTTTAGATAAAATAGGAATTCATTTTATTTTCATTTGCATATTTCGATTTGCATTTGAATGTGGCGTTTCAATGCGGGTTCTTTAGGTCACGTTTCCATGAACAGAGATCACATCTCGTTTCAACAGAACTGTGTTACATTGACAGAACAACAAAATAACCTCAGAAATGACGCCCATAGCTACTCTAACAAATCTATTTATCTTACTTTTAATTGTTAACAATAACATAATACTTGGTGCTCAAGATGGTGCCAATGCGCCGAAAAAAAAGTCATGGAAGGATAAAGATATCCAGGACATGAACGACGCTGACCTGGAGCATTTATTGGAACAGTGGGAGGTGAGGAAATACAAGTTTGAAAATAATTTTTGATTTCAATTGTTGTTGACGGAATTTTATAATTAAACATTATGTTTTTCGTTTTGTATTAACTTCAATTTTTGTTTTTTATAAACATTTAGGAAAATGATGAACCTTTAGAACCAGATGAATTGCCCGAACATTTAAGGCCAAGTGCTCAGATAGATATAAGCAAGGTATTGAATTGATATTGATATCTTTCTGTGATTGCTATTCATTTCATTGACCTTTCTTGTTTCATTTCAAATTCTTTTTTAAATTCGTTTTTCTTTTTTCATGTCTTTTTTGTGTTTTTCATCGTATGCTTATGGTTGAATTTCTTTCAGTTGGACATGTCAGACAAAGATAACGTTTTAAGGATGACCAAAAAGGGTAAAGGTACGATGATGTTTGTCAACGTCCGACCAGAAGTTTCGGTCAACCAGGCGGATATTGTCATGCGTATCTGGCATACGAGTTTACAGAACAATCACATTGTTGCCGAAAGGTAAATTTTTATTTCGTCCGCTAAATACTTGAAAATGTATTCTTACATTTTTTAAATTACAAATTCAATCTTGATTACATTGTATAGTATTTTTAGTTGTTATAAATTAAATATTAACTGATTGAATGACTAATTGAATCATTTTTAAAATTGTAGGTATCCTTTAGAAGATAGAAGATGTATTTTCATGTTCCCCGACGGATCACAAGCTGTAGATGCCAAAAACTTTTTAGTCCAGCAACCTGAATTGTTGTCTGTGACCCTCGAAGGGCAAAATTATGAGGGCCAATATACGGCAGAGGTAATTTATCTCTATTGAATAATTTTATTAATCAACTTTGATTAATAAACAAACATTAATCATTTAATAAATTACATGCATAATTTCCTCCTTTTCCAGGGTGGAGATTGTATCTAAAAAAATGTTTCGATTTTCATTTACTTAGATTACATACGATTGCAAGATAAAAATGAATCCATTCTGATTTGATAGAAAATTTGTCTCACATTTATCAGACGTTAGTGAAAATGGTTGACGAAATAAAATATATAAAGAAAATTGAATATTAATGAAAAATTTGTGATTTGATATAAAATTACATCTCAATCCATTTTTATTTTGCTGTTAAAGTTTTCTTTCATTTCTATTTTAATTTATATTTTCTTTTGTTTGATTTTTTAGGACTACCAAAAAGAAACGAGGAAAACCGGTGCTGACAGGACCGAACTGTGATTTTTTTTACAACTACCCGCAAAACATCGACTTTTCGTTACTACTCATTTTTATATTTAACTTATTAATAATAAATTTTGAACGAAACATTATAAAAATCATTGACACAAAGTTGCGCAAAGTTGGCATGTTTCAGGATCTAATTTTTCAGAACTTTTCAAACATTTTGTTTTTTCTTAAACATTTTATCTCATCTAAAATTACCAGTTTTTGTAACAGAAGATTATTCGTACGAGTTCAATAAACTGCTGCGAATGAAATTGTGAAAACTCGAATGAACCAAGAAGTAAAAAAATAAAACGAAATGAAACGATGGAAAAAATTGGATCAATTTCTATTTAAATAATTGCGGGCAAAATGAGACGCACTGATCTCGAACTTTGATCAGTGCGCGTGTAACTTGTAGCACACATTCCGCCTTGATTGCCTGCATCGATATTCCAGCGAGACAACGCTTATCAGCATTCGTTATGCTAAGACGACGATCACATGTACTTTCCAGTGATGAAAACAATGTTTCCACATGCCAGACCGCGTTCTGACATTAATTCTGGACCAAATTTTTAGCTGTCGGAGTAAATACAATTTATTTTCAAAGTGAACTAGTAATTTTGAGTTGAAGAAACTTTATCAACATGAATTATCGACATATCAGACGAGATTCAGATGCGACGGTCACGCATTTCCATCAGAAAGAATTGTTATTGAAAATCCTCGTGATTGGAGACTATGGAGTAGGTTCGTACAGTTTTATCATGTTACCTTGAATGGAAAATTAAAAAAAATAGTCAAACATTATTTTAAAGTATTTCAACATTTAAAAACATTTTGTTAATTTTGTTTAATCGTTTTAGGAAAAACTGCGATCGTTAGGAGGTATACGGAGGGTACATATGATCAGGTTTTTTTAACTACTTTTTACCCAGATTATGAAAAAAAAACATTTTTTTTCAATATAAAATAAATCAAGTTAATTTAAGATCTCAACATTCTTTTAAAAAATCAGTACAAGGTTGTTAACAAGTTGTTGTACTTGCAGGAAAATTTTCATCAAATTATAAAATAACCATCGGAGCTGATTTCGCTTTGAAAACTCTGAATTGGAATCCGCACACAAAAATAAGTTTGCAACTATGGTACATAAGAAAATTTCAATTTCAGTTCTCATCAATTAACATTTCTCATAAACAAATAAATTCCCTCTGTCGGAAAAGCATTAAGATTTACCGTTTCGTTCGCGATTGCAATTTTTATTATCCGCATTTGCGATTGTTTATGAATCGTTGACATTGAAAGGAGTGACGAATCTAAGCGGATCCTGCTTCTTATGAATGACTCACAGATGACTAAAGAATTATTTAAAATTGTAACAAAATTGTTTTCATATTTTAGGGACATCGCTGGTCACGAAAGGTTCGGCTACATGACGCGAGTGTACTATAAATACGCGTATGTCTTTTTTTAAGTCATAAATCACTTTTGTAAAATAATTTTATTCATATTTCAAGTTTGAAAAATGGTGGTATATTTTGTATCAGAGTTGCAGCGGCTTTGGTTTTTGACATCTCGCGAGCCGCGACTTTTCAGTCAGTTAAAAAGTGGCTGAGCGACTTAAGGGAAAAAGTTACATTATCTGACGGATCAAATATACCTGTGGTATTGTTAGCGAACAAATGTGACATTAATGACGTGGCAGTGCCAACAGAGCAGATCGTAAAATTTTGCAGAGAAAATAGTATCGGATGCTGGTACATTACTTCCGCAAAAGAAAATTTAAACATAGGTAAATTTACAATTGACTTTTAATGAAATGTCAATCAAGATTATATTCCAATTAATATGTTAATTAATGTACAATTAATTATTTTCAGACCAGGCCATGTACTATTTAGTTGAGAACGTACTAAAATCGAAATCCAAAATTGAGAATGATTTTCGCAGGTCGATAAGACTCATCGAATCCGATACGAAGAGTCAACAAAATCAAAATTGCTGTAAGTTTTGAAAACCATCGAAAAAAAAAAACGTCGAACAATTATACACTTTGGAACATTTTCAAAACAATGTTTATTTCCGGGCACTTTTATACATAAAAGAAGATTTGTCTGGACCGAGCGGTAGTTTGAATAAGTTTGAAAAGTTTGTTACAATTGACTTGGAACATAAATATGAGATTGAACGAAAAATTATTGCCCCAGTCAGTCTAGAAGTCCGTAAAAAAGTCGCTATTGTTCGAGCCACGCGAGGAATGTCGCGCATTTTGTAAATATGCCGCAATCTAATCGCTAACGACACAATTCGTACATATTTCGACAGACGCATTTTTGCACGCCTGCAAAATGATCGTCCGTCCTCTCGGTTACTCTAATGATTCGATATAAACCTACATTTATACACCTGCGCGATTCTTTGGTTCGCATTGTTACGCCTTTTTACAGCCAGTATTACATGAAATCAAAGAGACACTTCCAAGCCAGTATTTCCTTACACGAAAACAAATTTGGTCGATAAAATTAGCAATCGATAATAACATGTCTTAAAAAATGTGCCAATCATCTCGAGCACTGAAAACCATCGTCGGAATGTAACAGACACTTACAAAAATTACACCTATGCTAAAACAAAATTATTTACAGGGTACAAACTAATCGAAGTCTTGTCTTTTTTTCTTTCTATGGAATAATACTTTTTCAAGAGTCAAATAAAAGAAAAAAAATTTGAACAAAATATTTTTTTTCTTCTAAAATAACGTAGTTAAATTTCATAAAAAAACAACGACATTTTGAATATAACAAAAAAAAAGATAACAGGAGATTTTGTGGCATGAAAGAAAATATATCCCAAAATTATATAAGAGCGCGTGCAATAAATAGTATGCGAAAAAACGATGCCTAAATAATGTGATGCAAAAATACTTTTGTCGTCATTGTTGGTCCACTTGTAGGTTGTGCCTTGAAATCGTCGAGGCACCGTGTGCTCCTTTTTTAAAGCTCCTCGTCGTAATGTGCGTTCTTCACGGAATTCATGGCGATCGAGACCGTGGAAACCATCGTTTTGCTATAATCTGCAAAAAGCCAACAGATAGACATTTCAAAATCGATCTGTTACTTTCACATGTATTCACAAATTTTAATAAACATTCAATCATTAATACTGTTACTTCATTATAACTAAGAAAAAGTAATAAATTTTCCATTCCATAATATCTTCCAACAAATTTGTTACTTTTTCTTTTGTCATTTATTATTTTTTTTGTCAACATTCTTCGTACGACGAACAAACTGTTTTAGTCCAGACAATTACTTTTGTTATAATTTTTAGTCTGTTAGAATCCCATGGGAAGTTTCAGCAAGCAAAAAAGACGTTAAAAACAAAACGCACAAATAATACCTTTATTTACAAAAATTAAATAAACAGTACAGTGTTTCCAGGATGGGTTTCGGAAGTTGAACGAAAATCACCACTTTTGTTAATGGTTATTAAAGATGCACGTTAATTTGGGAAACGCACTGTAAAAAGTTGCTATAAAAAGGACAAATCACCAGATGGTTTAATGTTGAACAAGAAAGTTTAAAAAATTGAACCAGGTGTAATTTCAACATAAAGTGCAATTCCCTGTAATTTGTAATGTACACTTTTTCACAGTGCGGTGGAATGGTTTGGTTCAATAAAAAAAAAAGACACCTTGGGCGTAGCTGATCGTCCGACACCGCACTTTTAATCAAAGTCTTTGGAATTAGTACCTAGAGCTCTTAAGGCCGCGTCTTAAACTACTCCGGAACTGCGTTAGTAGATAAACAAACGTGCATTTTTAGCTCTCTTCGGCTACTCCTGCAAAAGTTCAAAGAATCCGAAATTCAATTCATATTTGTTGGTTCAATCAATTCAATTTGGCTTTCAAATCAATCAAAGTTGCTATTTAATGACTTTTGTAATCCAATTAATTTCGTTGGGGTCCTTTTGGCAACATTTTTTGTCATTTTGCTTTTCTTGGTTTAGGGTGTTAAATTGTAGGTGTCTACATGATTGCAAAGTTCCAATAAGAACACATGCCAGGCGAAATCTTAGAAACCATCAGAGTGCCCTTCACTTACAAATAGAGTAGCCGCACTTGGTATTTTGGTCAGAGTTTGGTGACCGTTACGAACTGGTGGTTACCTTGGCCGATGTGATTTTGACCCGGTGCACTGCTGCCGTGCGGCGTCAAACTCGCCATGATCCGCGAACAGCTTATCACCCCCGCGTACGCCTGTCGGTACTGTTTATTCATTATCACATAGATTATTGGGTTCACGCAGGAGGCGAAGTACAAAAGCAGGTATCCCATTACGTGAAAACCTGTAACAATATGTACATTCAAAAAGATTCTGATACCAAAATTTCTTAATTTCTTTAACCCTGTTTTCATTCAAATTTTTGTAGAGCACTTATTTTGAAATTTTGAAATGGCTGGTTTCATTTTAAAATGCAAGAATGTACAAGTTGAAAGTTGTTTTTAACGTTTTTCCACGGTGGAATATTTCTTTACACAGTGTTCCCGAATATCTTATCGTTCCATTGGAATTCCAATCGACGAGATATCAAAAGATAAACATCAAATATTGAATCGAAATTCGATTGGAAGAACAACGGTATCCTGTTCCTGTTGGCTTATCAGAGGCGAGACGTTTACCTGGATACTCGACCTCGGAGTCAGCAACCTTTACGATTGTGATTGGCAGGTAACAAAGAACGAAACTGAGGAAAATCGCTAGGACCATCTTCGTGATCCGCCATTCGCTCCTCCGTTGCTTGTTGTCACGTGTGTCTCGCCCTGGCACATGGGGCGACTTCACCGTTGGCGAAGCGTGCTTACGCATTCGCGTTTCCGAACTATAAAAAATTATAACACAATCTTAATTAACTTTTACTTTATTAACTTTCGATATACAATTTTAATTGTAAAATCAATTAAGGGGAGGACTCAAGGTAACTGTTAATCGTAAAACGAATTCAGTTACTGAGCCAAAATTTGAGATTTTTTATATTACAAAAAATATATCAGCGCATTTGTAAATATCCAAAGAATGTGCTGGTATATTTTGTATAATAAAAACATATTATATATTGACTCAGTAACTGAATTCGTTTTATGATTAACAGTTACCTTGAGTCCTCCCCTTAAGTTTTTGGCAAGCAGTGGGGCCTAAATACGACCTGATCGCTCCAGTGTCTAGTAATGCTTTAAATTGAATGTCTCGTATGTAAAAGAGAACGAATGGTCTGTTGTCGGTTTCTACTTGTACGACAGTACCAAGACGCAGAGCCCAAAAAAGGGCTCTGCGTCGCCCTTTTTTGCAGGTTCTTTCACTAGTTTTCATTCTTCTTTTGCGCTTGCATCCGCACCAGGCACCGCTCACACTTTCTATGGTTGCAGTCGTTATTGCTGCACTTAGTGCAATAGTTAGGTCGGCGAGGTTGAGAACATTGGGTTTACTGACTGGGGTACTGATTGGGGTAACTGATACGCTCCATCTGCTCGTATTAGTACTGTAATGTTCCAAGAAACGGGAAATTCCATCTGCATTGACGACTGGTGTGTTGGCTGCTGAAATTACACTCGGTGGTCCTTTCTAACCGAGTGACCTCGAGCATCGGCCAACCCAAGTCGATCCAGGGTGTCTTCCTCTGTGGCTTGCGACGTTGGTGGAAACGAGAAAAATAGAGCTATCTCACGTGGTGGGGCTGCAAAGTGTTCGTGATCTGATTGTGCCTGAAGGTGTCTGGCGCTCTCTGGGACGAGTACCGTATCCGTGGTGTCCTAGAAGGAGATATGAGTACCGTCAAGTTTCGAGTTTGAGCCATCTCTTCTGCGAGATGCCGTTCCGTGGCGTGTCCCGTCACTTTGTGTCTCCCGTGTCATAATATTGCCTGCTTTAATTTCTTAGCAACTTTGATTGCTTTTCCTTTTGGAGGCTTCCAACTCACAGGACAATCTCGTCATACTCCTGACAATCAACAGGGAGGAGAATATTGCCAATCATACCCGTCGGGGGAATACCGATGGCCTGTGAGTCAAAGAATGTAGATTGCAACATGAAAAAATAATTGGGTGGGGGGGGGGGTCTCAACTTCAGTAGACGTGGTGAGAGAGGGTGCAACCGACAACGTGCTGGTGATCGTGCCCAGTATCGCTAAAGTGGCCGGAGCGGTTCTTACCAATACCTCTATTGGTGCCGTATATTCCGGATTGTCCCGCGGACTTTGTGTTCGCTGAGTTTCCATCTTCGTGTCCCTCAGTGGACCTGTTTGCTTCTTCGTCGCTAATTATTAAAAGTAATTCGAAATCTGTCTCAGAAACTCGAATATCACAAGCTGAAATAAAGTGTGCGACCAGCAGAAGCTGTTTCGGGAATAATGGGTGACAAGCAAGCTAACAAACTTCGAGAATTAACAGAAAAACATAAATTTTCTAATAGTTCAGAAAATGAAAATAGAAATAATTCATTAATTTCAAAACAAAAAAACAAACAATTCAAAAAGTGAAAAATATAATGGTGTACGCTTGCGCAATAGCAGTCACAGGAGTAGTTCATTAAGGAATTGTTAAACTCGTCGAATATAACATTTTATCAAGGAAAGTGATATTCACTTTACTTTAAATTTCTTTTTAGAGCAAAACAATAACACTGTCATGAAAACACTAGAACGAAAAAATTCAACGAACGAAACATTCAATGGGATGGAAACAACGTCGCTTGGTGCGCATTCGCATATTCACCAAACGACCTTGACAACCACGTTTGAACTCATTTTATTTTAACAATTCAGGATAAATTTCATTTTCGTAATTACAACGAAAATAAAAACGGGTTTCGGGTCGTCTTGGGTCGGTGGCAGCTGGCCATCGTGAACAGGGAGATCGTGTGTTCCTTCGTATGTTTCCCTTACTTGGGAAAGCACCCGTGCACTATTTTTCAGGGAAATAACGTACAGAATTCATTAAATAAATTTTCATGGTCATTTATTAAAACGTAAAGAGTAAATCTGTGCGGTGATAAGCACCGCAGGCAACATTCGACTCCTCGGCGCGACGCACCGAGGGCAACAAAAAAAACAATTAAGCGATTTTAATCATGATTTTTCATATTTTCAATCATGATCGAAACAAAAGTATTAACGCAAATGGTCGGATCGAAATAGCGAATGAGAGAGAGAGGGTAAAACCTGACACGCGGTGCTGCGATGGCTTCCCACTCGAGCATGGTGAGCCACATGCTCGAGGGTGAAACCAATGCTCCGCTGTTCGCAATAATTTACAGTGCTAGAAACTCACCGCGTATCTGTTTTTTCGTCTGCACTTGTCGACGACTCGAGCTCAACTGCTCGCCCTTCCCTTTTACGAGCAGAACGCCGCGGGGTGGCACTAGTGAGGCATCGGCCTCACTAACGATCCCGCAGGATCCAACATCAATAAAATTAAGTTAAAACAGAGTGACACTCGTCACAACTCATACAGTACACAATATTGAATCACGTTTCAATGATTTAAAATCAGTTTAATTTTCATATATGTGTAATGAATATGTACATATCAGTCATATTTTTATATATTTCATAAACATGTTTGCAAAGCATTGTTGTTTATTGTTCAGTAAGCTTTAAAAGTCAACAATAAATAATTCGAAACTGCAATTTACTCAAATGTACGATGGAATAATCAAGGAGCACCAAAGTGCATTGCATAAATGCACATTATATGTTACGTAACATATAATTCAGTAAATGCAATCTTAGTTAAGACTTCTGTGAAATCTATATACTTAATTTGTAAAGTAATTTTGTTATTTCCGTGAAGTAACGCTTAACTAAGTATTGAGTTGAATAAGCGCTGTTGACAAAAGCTTTCATCCTTAGCTCTACACAGAGTTTAAGAATTTTGTTTGTAGAAAAATATCATTCGTCATTTATACCGTCGAATACACTATGCGAGCAAACATTCCACGCCGCAACGAGTTTGGTACATTTTTTAGCCAAAAAACTTATAATGTCTAAATTTTGTTGAATAGGTAAACAAAAATTTCGAGCCCACATGACAGTTTTTTATTGATAATATTTTAATTGTAGTTGTAACCGTATTACTTCGTAACAAAAATTCATCAACTCGCTAAACAATAAATTATGAAGTCTATGTATCAACAACGTAAACAATAAAAAATGTCTTAACATTAACAACGATTTTTTTTCATATGTAAAAATGATTTCGTTTAGGATATGTTTCCAAAAATTTATTGACAATTTAAAAATGCGTTAATTTCTTTCATGTTGTTTTTACTTTTCATGGAATAATGTGTTTTTTATTAAATTTGAACTGCCTCCAAAATTTTTTCATCATTTTATCAATTAATGTAATTATTATATGCAAATTATGTTCTTTATTAATTTAACTTATGATTGTTCAACTTTCTTAGCAATCAAAAAATTCAACTCTCTAAACAAGTCATACAAAAATTCAATTTGTTTAGGAACATTTAAAAATCTACGTTTTCAAACTATGTATAGAATCAAATAAAATTAACTCGATTTTTGATGACTTAATAAATATCTAAAATATACAATCTTTGAAATTTATTCCTAATGAAAAATACAATTATCGCTAATGACATGTTTTTTTCTGAGGTGAATATATCTTTTTTGCTAGAAAGTATACCAAATTGATGTATTATCAATAAAATTATTAATTGTTTACTGATTGAAATTGTGATCTGCTTTAATTATCACCTTTTCTATCTATTAATAAAAAGAATAAAATTTGAAAAAATTGTAACATCGGCCACTGATCGATACGACGATAGATATGTAACTATCGAATTCCTCACGGGCTAACTGCCAAGCGCTGTTATTGTCAGTATCAAATGAAACCATGAGGAAATTTGTTAGCTTTTTTGTATTTCCTCAATTACAGAGCGAGTCTTTATGTTTGTGCTGTACCGTCCGTGTCTGTCGATTGTCCATCGTAGATTGTTTACCACCTATTTTAGAAATAAGTTCATTCCACTTATAAATCCAACATTTCTAACAGTGATAAAAACTCGGTTTTTCTGTTCTTCACACATTAATTTTGCAAAACCAGTAGAAATGGTATCACAATGGTATTACATGTCAATATTGACCTGTAAAAATCTCGATGTTTTGAATTTTCTGTTTATGATATACTACCAGATGCCCAGAGAGAAACTTTTGCAGTATATTATTTCTAGACAACAGGTAGTACTGTGATTTACTGTGATGTATCTGATATCTTTGCGAGTTTAGTCTTATTGGTCATCCCCTTCAAAGAAGACAAATCTCAGTATCTTTCCCAATGAGAAGTTTGAATTTCTTGAAAACGATTACTTTTATTCTCTCTCATTTATCAAAAGTGTGTTTGAGACTGATTTTGAGGATGACCCATCTTTTTCAACACACCACAGATGACCAAGTTGACGTAACAATTTAGGTTGACTTTACAAAGAGTGTAAACACAGTTCTAACACAGTAGTGTTAGAAGTAATGCACACTGAAGTTGATAACACGTCAAAAAATTTAAGAAATCATTGAGTTTTCAAACCATCATTGAACCATAATCCTAGTTTAATGATGGAGGAAGTTAATTATAAACATATTTTGTTATAATTTTATAAAGAAGAAACTATAAAAAAGAATAGCTATAACCATATAATTGACAAGATATATCATCAAAGCAAATCCTAGTCGAAATGTACTTTAAAATCAAGAAGTGCGGTTATAATATTTTACTGAATGATTCCAATGTTACTATTATATGAGCCTGTGCCGTCGCTATCATTTAATTCTCTGTCGTCCGAGTCTGTTACCGTCCGATTACTCCTGTCCCGTCCTGTTACTCGCTGTCTATCGTGGGTATAAACATTCGCGGTTTTTTTGGACCCGCGTGGAATTGCACGTGATAAAATAAACCAAAAGTAACCGCGTAACAAAATTTATATAGTTCTTTTTTGGTGCAACCACCATAATCTTAATAAATATAGTCAATGAGGATCACAATTAATATTAAATAAATAATCATCTTTCAAATGCGACACATCACGATCGAGTGAAAATACCAGTAAAAAGAGACTTTTGGTAATAAGTATATTTTATCTACCATTTGTTTATTGCATGTTTGATGAAACTTGAATTATTGTTTCTTGTTTACTGGTACACTCACATTAGATACAAAAATAATTTTTTTTATACATGCATTTATCATGGCAATTAAAATTGTTTGGTATTCTCCATTGGACAAAATAAGTTATTTGTACACATTTTTTTCGTAAACCTTATTTCAAATAAATGCGTGAGCGTAAAATTTTTTTAATTAGTGCAAACTTATTCTTGAGACAATATTTTTTAAATCTTCATCACACTAAGCCTCCTGTACTTAATTTCGCTTTTATTCCTATAAAACTAAAAAAAAGAGATAAAAAATAAGGTCAAACTTAATTTAAAATTCAGTCATTCTGTTTACAGAATAGAGCAAAATAAAAGTATCATGACAAAATGGTGAATTGCTTTGCCATTACATCCTTTACTGGAGGCAGGTTGAAAATAATTTTGCAGACGTCTGGGAGAACTCAGATTGAGCTCAAGATCAGGCAGTGGACACTTGGCGGCTAGTTCGTTCCACGTGCGTTCGACAGCGTCCGCAAGACGGTACAAATATTTGTAAGCCGTACGATCGACGACTGATTGTGATTTGATGCAATCGTCCCCGCCGAACTCGCAAACACGATAGTGATGCAAAATTGCCGCTTCGGGTGGTACATTGACCGTGCCATGGCCCGGAATGAATTCCCAGATAAAATGATTGCCCGCTTCGATGACGTTGTCAGGTCTACAGATATACTTTGAGCGTTGCTTGTGAGGATGCAGTTTCGCCCGTCGACGAGTCTTACGTAACGTTATCAGGCCTGCTTCAGTCGCTCGTTGACTTTTCAATACGTAAGAATCATCCGGCCACTGCAAATAGAAGAAAGCGTTTTGGAATGAAAACGACCCTGTAGTTTTTGTATTAATTCGGGTGGACAGCAACCTGAAAGGAATATATTTCACTTTAGACAAAGATAAATACATGAAACGTCGTATGAATAAATATTTTAGAAATGTTACTTGATTAGATCGGCTAAAGAAAATCCATGTTTGGGAATGATGAATTCGTCCAAATCCAAAAGAGCAACGTATTCAAAAGAGTACATGGATCGATAGAGACAATCGTTCAGGGCAGCGAACAATCCTTCCGTGCGAATTTCACGTTGTGATATCATGTCTAAATGATGCCACGGTAGCAAAGTGACGATACCTTTGTTAACATAATGTTTGAGCACACAGCCGGCTTCTGTGCCTACTGTGTCGTTATATAAAGTCACGTGAGTTGCACCCAGTATTTTGTGCAATTCTATAAATTCTATCAATTGTAAAACCTAAAAGTTTGTAAAATTAGTTTAGATCAATCCATTATACGTTGATATCATTTTTAAAACATTCATTCAAATAATTATTTACCCTATTGTAATCGTAATGCAAAGGTTTAACACAGATACCCATAAATTCTTTTTCCTTAGGCCTCATTTCTGGCCGGTTTTGTATGAGGATTCGATTAGTCGGTGCAGCACGAAGTTTTGCTACGATACTGACGGTTTCTGGTATGCTTTCAGTAGGGGTATTTTTCGGTAAGGGGCATATAACGAAACAGGCGCTGTACTTTAAATTCCAATTTTCTCTGATTACCTAAAAATCCAAATTTAATTTTCAGTTTTTTTCTATTCCAAACTATAACATTCATATTCAACTGTAAATAATTTTTTTTATTGAGGTCTGACATATGGACGAAGGTTAGAAAAAAATAGCCGACTTAATACATTTTAGACCACATAATAAAAAAGTGCGTTTTATACAAACAATCTTATAGTTTTATTTTGGAGATTATTGGACATCATTAGTGAAAAAAAAACTTTTTAAAATTATTATACTAATAAAGTAACTGAAAATTTTAATTTTATCTCAATTTTTTTCGGTTTAATGCTTTACCATAGAATACGTTTATATGTTTTTTAAATAATCATACAGTTATGAAACTGTATAATGTATGTTGCTGAATACCTTCCTTTGACTTTTGTTTTCTATACGGCAAAATAAGTTTTATGACAAATTAAATGATCAAATTTATTGGAAACTTCAATTTCTATTATAGGTGTCAGAAAAAATTGAAGTTTTCAATAAATTTGATCTTAATGTTTTTTTTATTCATGCGTTACCATTAGTTAAATAATTTTTCATGAAACATTTTTGGCCGTTTATTTTCATAAATGATTTTTTGATTGTTTACATAAAAATGAATTTATTTGTTTTATGATTATCGTATTTCAATAATTTACTGTCCCGCATGGTCACTTTCAATTGTATTTGGTGGATCGGTTACTTCAGGTTGGGAACAAATTAAAAAAGTTGCTATTTATGTACCTTAATTTTCGCCGAAACCGTAACAGAAACTGTGGTATTATCATTGCTAGGGTACCATAGTCTGCACCAAACATGATCAGGACCTCTTGTTTTAGTAGCACCAATGACTCTTATTAATCTATGATTTGTACGGCTTACAGATCCTCCACTTCCAACTCTGTCATCATAGTAGGCTGAGTATACGAAAAATTTGAACCTGAAAATTGTTTTCAAAGTTATGCTGGATTATTTCATTTCAAAATACTTTCATTTTGTAAAGTATTGAGAAGTATCTACCTTGTATTCGTGACAGGTAACCATTCTGCATGCGTGATACGTAAATTCTGATCAAATAGCGGTAGACGAGCTTCTAAGTTTGATGGCAAACTTGGTAACTCGCGAGGATCCGAAGATATAATGATTTTTGCACTCTCGCGAACTAAAAGCCTGATGTGTTCATCAAAACTTCCTTTTAGACCAGAATAATCTTCAGGCTACAAGTCAAGTTTATTATATATATTCTAAAGTTCTCACAATATTCTTTTAATAATGATCCATATAATAATTTAATGAAAATTATGCTAACAAAATGAATAAATAAAGTGAAAATATACGAAAAAATTTAAACTCTTTTTTATTCATTACTGTATAAATATATAGAGTTAGAGTGGAGTAAAACGAAAAAATGGGACAACAATGAACAGTCTTTGAAGACGTTTGAAATTGGTTCAATAAAGTAATTACTTTACTGAGTATATGTTATTAATACTTGACATATTTATCTAAATTATAATGCAATAGAAAAAGTGTCATTTTTGAATGTTTATTTAATAAATTGAAATGTTCATTTTTATCCCACTGCACTTTGAATAAAGAAAATTTTAATATTTTTCAAAATTGAATAATTATGTTGAATTAGTTATAAAATTAATTCTCATTTCGGATATTTATTGGATCATTTGAAATGCACGAAGATTAAGTGACAGGATTCCCATTAATTTCAATAAAATGTCTTGCACAGCCTCCATTTTCAAAATAAATTCAAAATATATTTTAAACAAAAATAACACAAATAAGTACACTATAACCGTACTAGGTACGTTTACCTTATTATATATAATTTAATTTATAAAATTCTCTCCTTCTCCTTTGTTTAACAATTTGAATTATTTTAAATTACATTACATTTCAACATATAATATATAGAAATATAATTAAAATTATATTGAATAAATATTTTCAGATCAAGTGAACAGTGAAAACAACTTTTTTTTAACTTTATAATTAGTTGTAAAAATACCATATGGAACTTTCAGAAATATTTAATACAAATTTTTTGCACCAGGATATTTCAATTTCTTAAATTTCTTTTTTTTTTCNGAATAGATTTCTCTGAATAAGTTTTCTAACTATATTTTTAATTACTACATTTAATATGACCAAATATAAAACCATTTCAACTTTTCGCATTTACAATTCGAGATATTCAATTCTAAATTTATCACAAAATCCATTACTTGTGTCACTGTACCTATATGTACAATAACAGTTTGTAAATCAAATATCTACTTTTTCAGATATTTGCAATCGTTTTTATGAACTCCAATATTTTCAAAAAATTTGAAACGTTTTACTTTCTACATCTGTACATTTTTGATACTCACACTAACTTCTTCATAATCAGGTCTATCTGGGGGAGCTGCTAAACGATGTCCACGCTGACTGCCAAGACCACGGAGATTGCCATTGCGTCTTTCGTCAATAAGGAAAATCTCCGTCAAAACGATCAAGCCAAAAACAGCGAAAAACATAACAACGAGCATAAATGACATATTAGCTCGTTCTTTGAAGATGTTAGCGCTCCCCCAGCGACCCCCACTTCCCCGCCGGGAACCTATGATGGAGAGGCTGTAGACATCCAAAAACAAAAATTAGTAACCTTATAAATTGATAATCCATCAATTCTCAATTAAAATATACATTTTCAATCATTTACATATAATATTTAATTATATTACTCAATAAATAATTCAATAAATAAATAATATTGTATCTCAATTAATTCTAATAAATAACATTGCACTAGTTAGATACTTATTATTTTAATTGATACAATAATATCAATAAATGGCCATCATTATTTCAAATTTGATAAAAAATGTATGTTTTTGTTACAAAAGTAAGTATATGTGTAATTACCTAAAAGGCCGTTAAAACGGCCGGAACAAGTCATGGAGGCGCTTGATTATTCTAAAATATAAATAGAAGTTAATTGTTGCATTTAAAAAAGAGATAAAATGTTCTTTATTTTTATAGTTTTTTAATTAAGCTTTTTTTTATGTCACAGAGGATTTACTATGCATTAAATTCATACAGTTATTGCAATTACAGACTGATGAAATTAAATGAAGAAAAAGTAAAAAAGATACTTTTCATTTCAAGGATATAAAGTTCACCATCTCTATTAGAAAACGAGAAATACATTCAGTCATTAATAACAGTCTCCAATTAAAACGGAGCGCCAAACATACTCTTGGATACATGAATAAAAGGAGGGATATGAAGAGCGGCAAATGTGCACTTTGAAAATGAAACCAGAGAAATTATTAAATAGATATGCAACTGTCTCTT